>CM035594.1:41769345-41794345 GCA_020423425.1 Chrysopa pallens
TGAAAATTTGAAAATGTTTCAAAAATATTTTTGTTTTCATTTTTTACTTGAAATATATTGTCGTTATTAATGCCATATGTAGCGCTTTTTACAAAATTTTCTTACTTTGAACAATTGGCGTTTATAGTATATGCCAGAGTATATTAATTTTACACTCAACAGTTTGTTACGCTAGAAAATATTGATTGCAAAAACAAAATTTGGTATAGGTGTTTATTGATAGGATCCCCCTAATTAGTCCATTTCCGTTTTTCCGCCCGTTCGTCTGTCATTAAGATAACTCCAAAATGAAATGTCAGTTGAAATTTTGGTGGTTTATTCTAGGCCGAAAAAGTAAGATCCCACGGACCCATGACTCAACTTTTAAACCATACAAGGCAGAAGAAAATATTATAAAATGAATTTACCACAATTTTAGCTTAAATTTAGCTAATTAAAACATATATAATTAGAATATGTTATCATATATGTATTTATAGATGTATAGACTACATATTTAGAGTATTTATGAATGTTTATGATTAAAAATAGTTCAAACATTGATACTTAATAATATGCTGAGTATCTAAACAATTAATTTTGTTAATTGTTAAAAAAAATCAATTTATGTTTAATCTCAAACTTTTAAAGGTATGACGCTGAGTATACTCGGGGAATTAAAAAATGCAACACTTTTACCTATTTTAAAACATTAAATATTTAATTATTATTTAGTTTTGAAATATTTATCAGAATTCTTTTTGTTTATCTATCTAAATCTTTCATTTTAAACTGAAAAATTTATAAAACACATCATAAAATTAGTGTATTTTATAATTTTAAGTAAGCGGGGAAGATTCAGGTCGTTGCGTTTTTTTATTCTATGAGTATACATGTTATAACATAAAACTACTGTATCATTGAATAGTAATCAAACATAAATGAATTTATATTAAAATATGTAAATTGAAAATTTGCTCTTTTATAGAAAATGTTCTAATGAAAAATAAATAGCTCACAACATCACATTCTGTTTGTTATCTCTTAATTGTGTAATTTATTTGCATGTTATGTATGTGATGTGATGATAGGGGTAATTGATTGTTGTTATGCTTTATTTATTTATTATTCTCAATAGATAAGTATTTTTGATTTGTCAAGTTGATTCTTCAACTTCATTATTATTTAACACAAATGCTTGACCTATGCTACAACAAAATCAAACGGGGAATCAATCAACATACATGAGGACTACTATTTTATAAATAATTATATCAGATGATCGTTATGATTGTAATCTCATAATAACAAAAAACCATTGATGTGAACTCTCCACATAACCATAGTATATATTAGTTTACTAAATACAAGGCAGGTCAATAAGTTTTTAGAAAATGATAGAAAACCAATTTTGTTGGATAAATTTAACATAATCTCTCTGTAGTTCAACGTACTTTGACAGACGTCCCTCCAACTTTTTAAATTTTTCGGAAAAGTATGATTGTAGGTAGTAGTTCCCAAAATAAGATTAAGATTATTGTTGTGGTGTTTGCGGCATTGTCGCTTTACGAGTTGTATGTAAACAATGTTAATAGCCATTTGTAACAACAAAAATTTGGTTTTTTTTTTGTTGTTAACTATTCTACATCTGAACGCATAAAAGCTCTTAAATCTATAATTTTTGTCAACACACTACCTGAAAATGCTTTAAAAAATAAAAACGGACTTCAAAAAAGAGGAGGTTCACAATTCGATTGTATTTTTTTAAAAGAATTTGAAGAATCTTTTTTTTTTGTACTTCCCATTTTAATTTGGTCCAGATCTGATGTTCCTTAGGAGCAAAAACAATGTTTAGTGATATATCTGTTCACGGATAACTTCGTCGTTTATGAACCGATTTTTATGATTCTTTTTTGTTCAAAAGGAGATATTCCAAGGGTGATACCATGATAAGCAGGTCCTGATAAATAACCAGGATCCGACGTCTCTTAGGAGAGAGAAGGGATAAAAATTCATTGAAATGAAAAATTCTTCTTGGTTGTATACAACAGCCAAGAGTAAAAAATAAAAAAGAACCGCCTTCAAAAAAGTAATTTAAAATGTTTCCTTGTAACCAATTATCTTTCTCAGTCGACGCCAACCATTCACAAAGAAAAATTAAAAATTATTTTTTACTTTTTAGTACAGTCTTTTGTAAGCGGTTCTTTTTTATTTAAAAATTTTTTATTATCAATCCCCGGCACATCCCTGATTACTACATTATATAGAGGTGAATAATATATCCATGCTCCAAGAGATATCATCACATCAGTGGCGGTGTGTGGCACGCTGCACGCTCTACTAACATACTCGCCACACACATACATTCACGCAATTCATTCACACAATCAATACTGAGCTACTATTATATAGCTCGTTTTGCTTACAAAAGCATCCTATCGTATGTATCGTATGTATGGAAATAAAATGGGCATCAGTAGGCAACTCGCTTATCACAATGTACAACATACACTAATGAATTTTTGGTTTGCCTGGTATATGTGAAAGCTCTCTCTTGTATGAAATGAGCTTGCGCATCATGCACATTATTATTATTAAATCCTACCTCCGCCTCTGTTTGTTGGTGAAAAAGACTGTTACATCGTTTTTGAACATTGTAATATGTCAATCTAGGTCTAAAAACGCGATTCCATACTTGGAAATATTGTAAACAAATCATTAAAAATTAAAAATTCAATGTAAAATTTTGTGTGCGACTGATAGCGTTTTATTATTATTCTTTTTACAAAGTACACTTTTAGCTGTCGACGGACTTTAATCGTAAAGTAAATAAAAAAATATGTTTAAAAAAAATTTATGAATTGTTTTTTTCTTACTGAAGGTTACAGAGAATAAAAAGTTGTTAATATGAGAATTTCAAATCATTTGAATTCAAATGAGTGATTATTAAAAAGAAGTAGTGTGGTTTAAGTTGATTTAACTTAAGTAAAATTTTAGCAATATGTGTACAATCAGCAGAACTATGTTAAATTAAAATAGTGAGAGTGCCCCAGGATATGATAATCAAAACATTTATGTTTAAATTTTAGTACATTATTTATAGGTATTTAATTTATTTGTTTTATTAAAATTATATAAATAATCGCTCAAATAATATTTATTATTGTTCATATTTAATTTACTTCAAATGTTTATAATATAAAAAGTGTGTTTTGTTTTTTTGATGAATATTATTTATATTAAAATTATTAAATTTTTCTTTGGGTAAGAAGATTTTATATAAAATATTGAAGTTTGATTTTGTTTTTCTTATTAAATTATGTATTTTTAGTTTTTATTATACGTAAAAATTTATTTATGTTATGGTCATAGTAATGCCAAGGTAATTTTTAATTATATGTGCGTTTTTCACATCCGTTTTAATTTTATTGGAAATTTTATAAAACATTTTTTAATTTAAAAAAATAAAAATAAATAAGAAAGAAATCATATATCCGTTCTTTGTTTTTCTTTTCTTAAAATTTTTGTATTTTATAGTATCAAAATAAACGTTATGTAAATTCAAGGAAAAAACGATAAAATTACGTCATTGTATCGGAAGTGTATATAAAGGTATGTTCGCACTTCTTACTTTAAAATACGTACCAAATTTTGAATGTGTACGTACAAGACATATTAAGTATTTATACTCGACGTATATAGAATATGGCAGAGTATATTAAATCTAAAGTTTGTAACGCTAGCAAATATTAACCGAAAAAACAAAATTATGGTATAGGTGCACATAGAAACACGTAATTAGTCCATTTCCATGCCCATCCGCCTGTCATCAAGATAATTCAAAAACAAAAAGAGACAGCGAGCTTTTGGCGGTATGCCCTAAAGCTAAAAAGTAAGATCAAGTTCGTAAATGAGCAAAAGCGGTCCATTTGGTCTAATGGATCCATAAACTATTCCACCATAAAAAAAACAAAAAATGTTTTCTCAAACTTTTGTTTAAAACATTATTTTATAAAATATTTGGATTCTCCAAAATTTTAGCACAAATTTAGCTGATAAAAATATTATTATATATGTATTTATAACTGTATAGACGGAGTATATAGAATATTTTGTGATTCAAATTGTTTAAATACTCAACCATATGTCCAGTATTTAAACAATTAACTCTGTTAGTTCTTAACTTGTTTTTTTTTAGTTTTCGAATTATATAAAGTAAATCAAAATATTTCAAATCATGTAACTAAATTTATTTAAAAAATTTACAAAAAGGAAAACCACTTATAAAAAATATCCCGCGTTTTTTTTTTTTTTTTAATACGTGTCAATTTATTAATTCGGTAAGATACAGGTTTTCTAATACACCTAATTGCCAAATAGCCCATCATTACGAAATATTACACATCGTAAACAATAATTTTCCACATCTCTTCCTAAAACATGTTCAAATGTGGATTTAGAAAGAGTTGTAGTTATAATATTAAAACAACTCAACTTGTGATATTTTTATAAAATTTTCGAATTGTAAATTCCTTAAGGCTGGTTGAAAAGATTTGTGAGTAAAAATGTCTCTAAAAATTTTATTATGGATGCCCTCATTGAAACTTGAAAGGAAAATAAAAATAAATATTTAAACGTCTTTTTAAAAACAAGTTTTTATATTATTAAATAAGAATTAAAAAGTGAAAGAAATCGTTGAAAGGAAAAAACTTCTATAACGCTTATTCATAATTCAATAATATTGTATTGTTATCCCTATTTAGATATAAGTGCAATATTTCTGCTCAATCGAACTTTCGAAAATTAGTTATTTATATGTTAATTTGTATTACATAAATTTGAAATAACTTATAAAAATTGCTGATTATAATTTATTTGAGCAATTGTTCACCCTCGAGGTGTTCGTTATATGCCCCATAGCAGTGAACCCTGTCAGAAAAACTGTGAAATCGGGATTTTAGGTAGATGACCAATACTGAAACCAATATTGAACTAGACTCAATACCGTAACAAAATTGAAAAATTAAATTTAGTAATCAAAATAAATGTAGTAATAATAGACCATAGCGGAAGCCTTTCAAAATGGTAAAAAGTGAAAAAAATTATAGTAGGATGAAACCCTTTGGAAATGGAATGAATACCCCTAAAAACTCAAACTCTTCCACTTCCCGACCTCAGATCGCCTATAAATTATTTTTCCTTTCATTTTTGTTATATTCTCTGCCGTTTCCAATGGGTTGCCATCCTTCATCCTAGTCTAATTTTTTTGGTTTCAAAAATTCTCGACCCTGGTCCATTAATTATTTCTGAAAAAATTTAATTTTATTACTACTCTTCGAAAATTTTGTGTTTTTTAGAGTTAAAACTATATGGTTAATAATTCAAGGTTATTTAAAAATATAAAACTACTTCTAAAAAAAACCGTGACCCCTCCCCCTAATTTACCTGTGGATCCGCGCCTGAAAGAGACACTTTAGTTATAACGCATATGACTGCAATTGATTTTATTAAATTTTTTAAATTTAAATGGAATTTCTAAGTAAACATTACATCATCATTGTTAGTAATCCAATAATATAAAACTTTAGTTGATTACCGAGGAAACCTTTTTGATTTTGTGTTTTTCTTTTATTTCCCGTTTTTATTACAAATATTTAATTTTATTTTAAACTTACATATCTATATCGAAAAATATATTGTTTATTATTATTTTTCTTATAATATTCACACTTCAATTATATCGTAAAATTTATAAAACGCTTATATTTTTCGCAAAGTTTGAAAAAGAAGAAAGCTTTATATCTATTTTATTATCATTTATCTTTTGTTTTTTGATATGTTTGAACTTTTTATTTTGTTTGAGATAATATTTTATTGATATTACCTATAAATTATTATTAAAAAAAGGTTTCCTAATTAAATTTCCTATAAAATGATATATTGTTTGCGGCATTTGATCGAAATTAAAGATTTATATATGAAATGCATGAAAAATTGATCGTATTTCGAAAATTTTTTACCATTACCATAGAATTAATTTAATAAATAATATTTTTATTATTTGAAGAAAACAGAGAAATTAAAAATTTGAAAATTAACAAAATAATCTGTAGATTTTTTGACAAGAAAAACAAATTATATCGCATTGTCAAAATTTATAAAAGCTTCTATTTTGAACAAATCTTGAAAGCAAAAACAGCTTTATATCTATTCTTTAAAGTTCCAACGGAGGATCCAGCTTTCAAGTCAAGGGGATGGGGAGATATAGTCACGGTCTAACCAGAACAGTCTCCAATTTGAATACAAAAATAAATCTAATTCAAATCATTTAATATTTTATTTGTTATACATTAAAATAATTTTAATCAAATAATAACAAGTTTTATTTTCTCTCGCAAAACGTGATTTAACTTCCTCGACTTAAGCTAGTCCAGTTAGGCGGTCTTCGCTCAATGCCCAAATGAGTAAAGGCACTAATACCCATACGTATTTGACTACTATAGGTTGTGGGTTCGAATCCAGGCAGCGGCAGATTGATCAATATTAATTTAAAAAAGGCGGTTAATTGATCACACTGTCTTTGCTTGGATAAGAACGAAGTAACCGGCTCCACCAACAACATAATAGCAATATAATTATCACCTTGTGCTAGTAGTCACCTTTGCCTTTATGTTAGGTGATGGAGTGACTAAATGAGGGTACAGAAGACCTAAAGGTCTAGGTACAACAAACGCGGTTGCGATTTCCCTTTTAATATACTATAGGCGGTCTTCTGCCATTAAAGCTCTAATTGTTATTTCCGTTCTTGTTTAAACTAAAAAAATTAAAATTTTTCGTAAAAAATAGAACCGACTTAAAAAAATGCACTAAAAGGCAAAAAATTACTTCAATTATTTTTTAAGTTCTGTGTTTGCGAAAATTTATTTTTGGTTGTTTGATTAATTACAAAAACAATCACATATTAACACAGATATGCATTTTCAGAATATGACGAATAATTCATTTGAAGGGAGGCAATCAAAAGTATTTTAGTTATACAAACAATGTGTGTACAACAAAGTAACTTAACGTCATAAGCTTATTCGTTTATTTATCTCTAAAATTCGAATATTGATTTTGAATAAATGTCATTTTGATTCATGAATAAATAATAAATGTTAGTATGAATATTTAATCATTTTTCAATTTTTGTAAGGTTTCTGATTTGTCATGTTCTTATTTGTATTTTCAACTACATGCACAATTCAATTGATTTTTACAAAAAAATTTCAATTTTCTCACAGTTTTCATGTATTTTTTTTACTAGAATATTTTTTTTATAAAAGTTACAAGGAATATGTTTCTCATATTATACAGCCGATTTATCTATATACGATAAAACAAACTTCTTCAGCGCGTGTGTCTGTCTGTTCACGATAATCTCGAACACATCGGATTTCCATATGATTTTCACCAATAAATAATTCATGTAATTCATGAGGAAGGTTTTAAGGCACAAAACTTGTCAAGGTAAAAATGGGTAACAATCAATTGCGTGGTGCTTAAATTTGGTGATTTTCTCTTGCGATTAAAATATCCAGGCAATATTTAAATTTATATCCTTAAGGCCGAGCCAGCAGGGACTCAAGGTGTTTTAAACCTTTTGTTCATCGTGTATTAAAAATAACAAGGCATTATTTTGGAACTAGTTAGCACGGGCCTGTGGAATTGTCCGTACGTGTTTTTTCTTTCTTACATTTACCCTTTGATTTTACTCAGGTAATTTAGATCATGTAAAGCTTTTTTGTTATTGGGTGAACAAAATGAAATGTTCTGATGATCTAAAATTTAATTGAACGTGGATCAATAAAGGCAGTTTTTATATTTAATTGGTTATACAAAAAAATCAGGACTCGCTCAAGTGTGATATTAATTGCTGATTGATCTAGAAATATTTGCTTGCCATAAGTTACTAATCAACTAACCATTTTGGCTGACCGAATACATGTTTCTGTTCATAAAAATATGAATACTTTGCTAATTGTATACATAAAAATATCAAAAATTAAAAAACACAGAGTTAATTATGGAACTAAGACACTCTGATAACACCTAATGATTTGCATAACCACAATAAAATATACTATTTTTATCAACATATATGGACTTTCAAACAAATAATGTTATAACCACATCTTTTTACTCATTCAAGAGCAACAACAAATACTACTTGACATGTTAGGCACGTTGTTGTTGTAGAGAGTCATTTTTCTTTTACTACTCTTCCACTTTAAAAAAATGGAAAATTGTAAAAATAATTTTTGTTGTTAAGAGAGAGCTTTTGTTGATGCTTTTTAATGCATTACTATATGTAAATGTACATTATGAAAATGTGTTCATATGAACAGTGCTGGTGCTAGGCAAACCATGAACGTCGGCGATATCAGTTTTTCATTTTCTAGTCATGAAGAAAATTTTGAATGAGTTGAATTATGCACTAATTATTATAAATAATAACAAAAATTTCATAAACTTAAAATAATAGTTGATATCTGGCTTCAATTTTTAGTACTCATTATACTCATCAATTTTAATTTTCAAAAGCTTCTCTCTGTAGTAACAGTCCTCAGCAGAACTGTCTACATAATTCTGATTATTATATAAAATATAATAACTACCCAAATGTAATGAAATTTAGCATGTACAATCTTAGAATGTAAGGTCTAGTATTTCGTAACCATTGTAACGAAAAAAACAGTTTCATGCACTGCCTATAAAATCATCAATTACAAATATTGGTAAAAAACCTAGTGTTTTTGCAATTGAAACCTTAATTAGCATGATTAAAAGTTATTCGCTACTCTTATAACCTTTCAGCTATTATTTTTTGTTGAATTAATTAAAAATGTATGTGCTTTCTTTTTTTAGATTTTCAAATAACATCCACAAAAATAATATACTTTGATCATTCACCTTTAAATAGGATGATCACTATCCAACTCTTAGGTTATATACCATTGGAATTAGTTTAGAAAGCTTGTATGAACTAATATATTCTATCTATAATATATTTTACTAACAGCAGTAACTATTCTACTACGTGAGCTATAAACACCTTCAGTAGGTGTATGTTATATTAGAATTACAATAAATAGATTAATTAATGGTGTAATTAGTTAATCATAGTTGGTTAAATTGAATGTGAAACGGAAATAACATGCTAAATTGTTTTATATATATATATTCATGTATATCGATTTATTTCGCATTGTTATACTCGACATATATAGAATATTTCAGGGTATATAAATTTTATTATACTTGACATATAAAGATTATGTTTGAGAATAATTTTCTCGTAAACGGAAATAGATAGTGAGATAACATTTTTGTGTCGTATTTTTTTTTTCTGGCCTTAGCTACTTTCAGCTATATAGCCATTAACCAAGGGGGATTATTATTATTATTATTTTTATACAACAACAGTACACAGTGTACTGCTAGTTGGTCACCCATCCAAATACAGATTGTGACTACTGTTGCTTAATTTTATTGATTGGTCTAAGCCTGTCATTACGTTACGTCAGTCCGGGGTCTGTGTCGTATTTTAGACATAAAAAGTGACTTTATGTTCGTGAATGAGCAAAATCGATCCATTGAGTCCAATCTATGATCCAACTTTTAAACTATAAAAACTTGTAAAACATAATTTTTTTAACTTGTTTGAAACATTTTTTAATTCGCCACAATTTCAGCTCAAATAAACACATATTTAATTTGCAATACCGTCTAATATTATTTTTTTCTTATATAAGACTAGCAGATGGCCGAGACTTTACTGTCTCAGAACTACAAAAACATTGTCAATTTCGCCTTTTCCCAATTTTTCTGTGCGCTTACAGAGGGTTCACAAAAAGGAAAAAGCATCATTGACTTTAGTACTCACTTTGCTCGCAAGGGAAATATGGAAGGGCTTCTAAAAGCTCGCTTCCGTCACAAAATAAGGAAGGCTCTTGTCCTTGTTTAAGCCTAATGCTACAGTCTTCTGCCTGAATGCTCGCTTAGATAACGATTAAAATATGGAAGGCCTTCGGCCTAAAATTTCGTTTCAATCGCAAATAAAAATTTTTTAATTTACACCCAATTTAGCCTTAAGAAGAAATAAAACTAAAGAATTTTGATAATAATCTATCCAGCATTTTTCACGTGATGTGTAAACAACGAAAACGTCACTTTATCATTTTATTCATATAGATGATAGATTTTGTATATAATAAAACCTTGATTTTGTTTTCTTACCTTAATTAGAATAATAAACCAGAATAATTTATTCATCAAAATTACTAATATAATTCAATGATTTTATGAATTGATAATAACTTATCAAATTGCTGAAATTACACATTTTTGTTATTAATAATAAATTATTAATATTTTTTAAAATTAAATAATGCGAATTTTATTACGAATTGAATTCTTTTGAAATAAAATTAAAAATTTTTATTTTCAGCTATTTTTTCTATGATGCAAGTGCGAAAGTGATTTTGACTAAGAATTCAAGATGCTAATAAAAGAGTATCGCATTCCGTTACCCCTCACTGTGGAGGAGTATCGAATAGCTCAACTCTATATGATAGCAGTAAGTAATTTTTATAATTGTATTAATTTTAAAATAGTTTCGTGATTTGCACATAATGGTTCTATTCAAACGTCATATATACACGAAAATTTTATAGGCATATGATAAATTTACAAATTTAGGCAAATTAAAATTATCAAAGATATTACAATTTTCTCTAATTCATAGAGATAACAAAATTTTTTAGTTAGAGCAATATCTATCTATCTCATCCCGATTCAAAATTTTAAAAGTTTTAATCGAAATGAATCGAAAATTGTTTCCGTTTCTTGAAAATCTTGTCTAAGTTAATAGAATTCAGTCAGCAGAATTAACAAATACCGAAAGTTCTTGGTTTTTAGGAATTTTTGAATAAATAAATTTTATTTTTTTTAAATTTTTACTCGATTTGCCGAGTTTGGTTGTATTTATTGATAATTAAATTAAAAAATATTTCTTAATACTATAAGATTATTAAAATATAGAAAATACTTTCACAAAACTAAAAATCTACAAATTCAATTTTATTTAACCGTGTTTAATTCAGGTCGTTTCGTTTTCTGTTTATTTGAGTATACATTTTGAATACTAAAAATTGATTGTACTGTCCTAGATAACATTGCTGTTTGTATTTTTTTTTTTTAATTTTATAATTATTTTATTAGAAAAAAAGTCGAGAAGAAAGCAGTGGTGCAGGCAGTGGAGTAGAAATATTAATCAATGAGCCGTATACGAATGGTCCGGGCGGTCAAGGACAATATACGAAAAAAATATTTCATGTTGGCAGTCATTTACCAAGTAAATAAATTTTTTTACTTCGATTTTTAAATTGTTTTAATAAATACTTTTTTAAAAATAGGTTGGGTAAAAGGACTGTTGCCAAAATCAGCATTAACGACTGAAGAGGAAGCATGGAATGCGTATCCTTACACTAAAACTCGTTATACTTGCCCATTTGTAGAAAAATTTTCAATCGAAATTGAAACTTATTATTTTTCTGATAATGGCCATCAGGATAATGTTTTTAAATTGAGCGGCAGTGATTTACGAAATCGAACTGTTGGTAAGTAATTTTTAATGTTATATTATTTTGATTATTTTCATAGCTTTAAACTTTGAATTATTTTATGTCGTCATTACCATCTGTTGTTTATTAACGTACATTTTTTTCTTGATTAAATAAACATAAAATGATACTTAAAAGATTAAAAAACTAAACCATTAAATATTAAATGAGAAAATGTATATTTACTCATATTAAAAACATTTTTACATAATTGAAGGAAAATTAAAAAAAAAATATTGACATTTTGAAAATATTTACATATAATGTATGTGACAAACTATAAATCATGACAAACCATGACAAACTATACATTTATAAAGACATTCTGGTTTAATAATAAATATAATCGTAATAAAATGTTTAACTGAACTTGAAAACCAAATAAATCGATAAGGTTTAATGATAAATTTTGGTTTGTTTGTTTATATCAAAATTTTAAACGCTGATCAATAAAAATTTTACTAATACTAATTTTATAATTATAAAATTGATTTTCTGTACAGATGTCATAGATGTGGCTAAAGATCAATTATATGGAGGTGATTATGTACGAGAAGAAGATCCATTGATTTATGCATCTGAAAAAACAGGACGAGGTCCTTTATCTGAAAATTGGTTAGAGGAATATTGGCGAGCTTGCGAGGGTAGGAGTCAACCAACGCCTGATGGGAAAGCAATAATGTGTGCATATAAATTATGTCGAGTTGAGTTTAGGTATTGGGGAATGCAAACGAAATTAGAAAAATTTATCCATGATGTTGGTAAGTTTGTTTGTTTATGTCATGATAATTATTTTTCACACTTTATAAAAAATTAATCGATTTTATAGCGTTACGTAAAACTATGCTACGAGCTCATAGGCAAGCATGGGCATGGCAAGATGAATGGCACGGATTAACTATGGAAGATATTAGAGAAATCGAAAGACAAACACAAGCCGCTCTTAGGAAAAAAATGGGAGCAGATGAAGGAAGTGAAGGGGAAGAAGGTAATAAATTATTGAAAGTGTTAAAAACTTTTAAAATCATTCTGAAGCGGATATTAAGAAATTAGTATTAATTTCAGATGCCTCAGATTCTCCGGAACATGAAGCATCGAATAATTCTCAGGATAATTCAGCAGTAAAAACATTTCAAGTTGCTCTTGGTAGTATTGAAGTAAACGAAGATCTTCCTAGTCCACCGGTCTTCAAAAAAATTTTATCGTCTTCTGCATCAAATTCAGATATTATCGATGATTCTCATCAAAATTATTCCAATAACGAACTGACTCTTACTTTTAATAATTCAAATGAAAAACAACGATGGCAAGGTCCCAAAAATATTCAACCATCACAAGGATTACATTCACCAGGCTCAACATCTATAAAAAGTTTCGATTTACATGTAGCAAACTGGCGTATGGAAGGTTTAGAACGAGATTCGGATACAAATTCAGAAGACGAATTTTTCGATGCATGCGGTAATTAATTAAAAATAAATTTTTTCGAAATATTAACTGCATTTTTTACTTAAATTTCTATTTTAGAACAATTGAGTGAGTCAGCTTCTTTAGCAAAATGGAGTTCGTTGCAATTATTAAATGAAGAAGATGATGCAACATCTCCTACAAGTGGTAGAGATAGAAACGGTAAATTACTTTTTATTGAACTATTATAATTTAAAATTTTACGTATCATAAATTTGTCCTTAAATTAATTAAATTCTACAAAAAACTTTGAGATGAATATCGTACGTTTCGAGATAAAATCTTCTCAAACACCTATTCTAAAATCGCCTTATTTCTTTTAGATGATAGTATATTTAATCCCTCATATTTGCAACGTGTTGCAAGTGAACGAGGCAATAAAACTGCGATTGGGCAGAGAAGTATCGAAAAATCTTGCCCTGGTTCACCAAATATTAGTTCTGCCTGTAGTACAACAATATTGGTATTAGTTTTACATGCTGGAAGTGTTTTAGGTAAATATTTATTTGTGATAAATTATGATTATAATAAAATTAAATAAAATAAAAAAAGTGTGTTTTGGGTTTGATTTCTTCCTAATATGTATATTTCTAATATAAATTAAATTTTAAAATTTAAATTCTTTTTTAGATTCGAATGTGGATATGGCAGCTAAGAAGTCAGATGTGACAACATTCCGTGGTGCATTTGAATCTGTAATGCGTCAACATTATCCGTCTTTAGTTGGACATATTTCAATTAAATTAGTTGCTTGTCCATCAATTTGTACAGAGAGTTTAGGAGTTTTATCTAGGTATGTTGTATTTTATCTATTTTTGATCCTAATCGTAATTATTCCAAAATAATTTCCAATTTATACCGATTTTAAATTTAGAATAAATTAATCGAAATGAACTGGAATTTTAATAATTTAATCAAAATTTTTTAATTTTTGTTTTTGATTGTTTTAATTGCAGTTTAAGTCCATATAGTTTTGATGTATCACCTTCCGCAACGGACATTCCTCATATAACACACGACTCAATACCAATTGGTGCTATACCATTATTATCTTGTACAAGTCCAGAATACCAGGAAGTTGTGTCACGTACAATTATAAGTGCAAATAATATTTATCAAGGTAATTATCATTTTAACTTTGCGTACTTAAAATAAGTACAAAAGGTACATTAAGTGTTTATTTTCATGTATACTTAAAAAAATAAATATTTATGAATTTTATTCTTAAATACAATATACAGATCGTTTTCTGTACCTGTTGTGGTGATCATCCTGACTGTAGAGTTTAAAAATAATATTGTATAACATATAAATCTGTTGACTCAAATAGATATCGCATTTTTATGCATGTATTTGTTTAAACTTTTTCAATATATCAAAAGATACAGAAGACGATCTGTATACAGATTTTAAATTTTTTTCAATTTAAATTTATAGATCTCTAAATTTCGACTTGAAATTTGTAGACGAATTTTCAACGGGTCCTTACTTTCTTTTAAACTAGTCCATTAAATCATGAAAATCTTCAATTGTATAGTTGTATAAAAATAATGATATTAGCTTCTATGTGCAAGCTAATATCAAAGAAAGGTGACTAAATATCTCGAAAAAGACACTTAAAAAAATTTCTTTATAGTATATATTTCTTTATATTTTGTATTTCCTGAAATTTTTGCAGAATTTCTCAAAAGTGAAGAAGGAAATGGTTTTTGTGGACAGGTATGTTTAGTTGGAGATTCAATGGGTTCAATTTTAGGTTATGATGCATTATGTCGTTCAAATAAATCAAACCATAATCAAGATAATGATACTGTTATTGAGGCTGATATTACTGTGCAAACAGGTGAAACATACTTTTTCGTTTATAGAATATATATAGAACTAATTTGAAAATAATTTTTGAAGATGGCAGTTCATTAATACCCATACCATCTTTACGAAGATCATCGTCAAGCGATTCAGCTGCAAATGCCAAATTTGAATTTGAAATATCAGACTTTTTTATGTTTGGAAGTCCATTAGCATTAGTTTTAGCCTTTAGAAAAATAGCATCACATGACAGAAGTAGTAAGTGCTTTTGAATTAATTTAAGTCATGTTTTTTTTCAATGTAGTTTATAAGACTGAGAACTAAAGCTCACTTTACATTTTATAACTTATTATTTCCAGTAAATAAATACATAAATAATTGGTATATTTTTTCAAATTTCAGATTCTATTATGCGACCAAATGTACAACAAGTATATAATCTGTTTCATCCAACGGATCCAGTTGCAACACGTATAGAACCATTACTATCAGCACGTTTTTCGATGCTTCCGCCAGTAAATGTTGCCCGATATGCCAAATATCCATTAGGAAATGGGCAACCTTATCACTTACGTAAGATTTATTTTAATTGAAAAAATTGTATTCTTTTTGATTTTAGTAAAGTTTTATTGCTTTACAGAAATTAATAGATTATTATATAGGTAATATTGTTATGAATCTATATTGTGGATTATTGTAAATATGCTAGCATAATTTAAATTAATATTGCCAAGCATTTATTTATAATATTCCATTTTATTAATAAAACAACTAATTCAGTTTTTTAAATTATTTATATTTATTTATGGATGTCCTAAATGGCACCTTTCGAACACGTGATATATAGTATTTCAAATAGAAGAGTATTTTAACGACTTAAACTTGATCTTATGTTAAATTTTTGTCACTTTAAAAAATGCCTTGAAAGTTTAAGACTCAATGCACTGTTGAAAACGATAAGTAATGAAGCTCTTAGTTAGTTACAAAGAATCTCTTAAAAATGTTTATATATCTTCTAGTTTGCAATTGTTGAACAAATATATTGATGTAGGAAGGACATTCAATAAAATGTGAAATAATCTCTGTAAAATATTGAGTTATTTAAAGTTTGAAACCCTGAATGGTGTGCTAAACTTATTTATATTTTACAGTGGAATTTTTACAAAGTAATCCACAAATGTTCTCCGATGGTTTAAATTGTTCATCTCGACGACTTTCGGAAATTTCTATACAAAGTACTTTATCTGGGTTAATGGATAATGTCCCGTTACAAGCAATTAATTCATGTAATATTTAATTAATTTGCTCTGACGATTCTTCCGATCAATATTCTTAATGTTCCATTTCGTTTTTAGTACAACAAAAATGGTGGGGATCGAAACGTGTTGACTATGCACTATATTGCCCGGAAGGTTTATCGAATTTTCCTACAAATGCATTGCCGCATTTATTACATGCAAGTTATTGGGAAAGTAGCGACGTGATCGCTTTTATATTACGTCAAGCTGGCCGATTAGAAGGTGCACCTTTGGCTGGTATTGATGATAGGGATGCTTGTTTCCGTCCTGCTCAACCTCGAGAAAAATGGATTAAGAAACGTACCAGTGTTAAATTAAAGGTACTTTTTCTTATTTTCTTTATTTTTGCATGAATTATTGCATGTTTTTTTTGTTTTTACTTAAATTTGAATGAAGCCACCAATTACCAGTACCAAAACTATACAATGGCTTAAAATGCATGCAATTGTCGATGGAAAGGTGAGTTTTCTATCATTTTCTGTATATTTTATTTAATATATACAAGCAATAGAAACTTTGATCTCAAAACATTTCGAACTCGATTCTTTGGGTTATAGGTAGTTGATAGGATGTAGAAATCGTTGGCAAAGTAATTCTGCACAGTTTAGTTTTATGTAATTTCTTTAACATAAAACTACCCGAGCCATGCTGCTTTTAAAGATGAATATTTATTTTACATTTTTAAACCCATAATATCGCAAAAATAAAATTGAATTGTTTCATCTTTCTTGTTGCATTCTGTGCATTATCTAACATTTTTGGAAATACTCTCAAATTGCATAGATCCTTGTGATTATACAAAAAAATTATTATGGAGATATTGAATGTTGAAGGTTTATTAAAGAATCTTCAAATATTACCCGATCTAACACCGATACAATATTTTATGAGATTTGAATCAAAATCCGATTATATACCCTGCAGTGACTATCTATTGCAGTTAAAAAAATTAATAATTTCAGGTATTTTCCATTTAACGTATACCTTATTTGCTCTGAACTTTCTTATTTCGTTTATCAAAATATTCCCATTCATAGTATTGTATACGAGAAAACACCAAGTTATCATATTTTGATTCATGACAGCACATCACTATAAATTATCACTATCTTTGTTCTATAAATTTCTTTTAAGTAGATAGGTATTGATCTTGAGTGTAAAAAAATTGTTGATTTTCGCTGCTATTTTCTGGTAATCGGGAATAAAGCATTTCTAGGCTAATATAGAAATTCTATTTTGTATTTCAATTCGGCGGTTGATTGGTAGCTTATCACATTCTTTACACATCAATTTTTATCATATAAAATGACTATTTATTTTTAAATTCAGAATGTGGCAGCAAACCATCGTGCGAATGATGTAATAGTTTTGGAAGGTACTCCGCAAGTATTAATTGCACGATTTATGTATGGACCATTGGATATGATTACCTTAGCGGGTGAAAAGGTTGACATACATATAATGCGAGAAGCTCCTGCTGGTGAATGGATATTCTTGTCTACTGAAGTGACTGATAAAACTGGACGTATTACATATACAATACCTCCAGAAAAATCATTAGGCTATGGTTTATATCCAATAAAAATGGTTGTGAGGTAAGTTTCTTAAGTCCGAAATCGGAATGAATGGTAAATGAATATGGGAATTTTGAATAAGTTTTGAATTTGCGATTCAATCCAATTCATTACGATTCAAAAGTTGAATAAGTTTAATCGGGATGAACAGGAAATATTTTTCGATTAAACCCAACTCATTTCTATTCATAATTCTGGATAGGTTTTAATCGTAATGAATCTGAAATTTAATCGTGAATGTTAAATCAATACTTTCATCCATTTTCTATCCTTAAATTACAGAGGGGATCATACATGTGTGGATTTTTATATGGCTGTTATCCCTCCAAAAACCGAATGTATTGTATTCAGCATTGATGGTTCGTTTACTGCAAGTATGTCTGTTACTGGTCGAGATCCGAAAGTACGTGCGGGTGCTGTTGATGTTGTGAGGTAATTATAATTTATTTAAAAAAATTGTTTGCGATCTATTTATTTTAAATTTCATAAACAACATTTATGAATTTCACAAAGATTTTAGCAAGATAAGCAACACGAAATGGCTTCTTGTTTTGGACACAATTTTATTTTTATTATGTTACTGGACTGTTTTAGTAACAATTGAGTTCAAGAACTGTAAATTTATATATTTGTAGTTTTAAATATATAATTTAATGTTTGAATAGATATTGGCAAGAATTGGGATATTTTATTGTATATACTACTGGTCGACCTGATATGCAACATGGCCGAGTAGTATCATGGCTTTCACAGCATAATTTTCCACATGGATTGGTATCATTTGCTGATGGGCTATCGACTGACCCCTTGGGCCATAAAGCCGCATATTTGAATAACTTAGTACAAGTAAGTTTCATAAAATAATTTGGAAATCTTAGTCTGACTTGACATTAACCTTTGCTAACTTTTAAAAAGACTAGTTTCATTCTGAAAATTAAGGTACAGTGTTTATTATTTAAAAAAAATTTATGAGAAAATTCTTAATCGATTCAAATCCAGCGTTAATAATTGCTTGAGATTAAATGTCAAGTAACGCGGTTTTATGCAAATATTTCGACACGATGGACTTTTAAACAATAAATTTCTGGTAATAAATTGTTGCTAGGAAAATTTGTTGTAAAAACTATTTTGAAATTAAATGCTGAAGAAGTGTTGAAATGTCTCAGTGTCAATTCAGCAAAAATAACATTTTTTTTAAATGTTGATACTAATTTTTTTTTAAATTATAGAATCATAAAGTTGTGATACATGCAGCTTATGGAAGTAGTAAAGATATTAGTGTTTACAATAGTATAGGACTTACTCAAAAACAAATTTATATTGTTGGGAAAGCTTCTAAAAAGCAACATAATCAAGCAACAGTCTTGGTTGAAGGATATGCAGCTCATTTAGCAATATTAATGAGTCATGGTGGTTCACGTCCGGCTCAAGGAAATGCTCGTATGGTAATACCACGTGGTTACTTTGGTCTTCCTGGACAAAATGCATCATTTCGGAGACGAAGGTATGTAATTTAATAATAGTATTATTTTTTTACGAATAATATTATTTTGAGAATAATAATCAGTTTTTTTGAATCTAATGATGTCGAATGAATTTTTTTTAAAATAACCATTTGCCTAATATTATTTTTGATATCGACATAACAGCAATGATAAAGGCCTTTCCTCACCATTGCATACATCAGGCGGATTTCTGAAGCGTAAAATATACATAAGTCACGTCTAGATCGTCTGAATACTGATGGTAATTATATTCATCTTTCAACTACAAACACAAGTATTTTTGCCAGTTTATTATTTTGTATCAATGATATTTTTAATTCTATTCTTTTTTAATTTAAGTTCGTTTATAATTTAATTTTAATATTTTATACAGTTTCAATTATCCAATCGAAACGTTTATCACACATTTTTGCTTATATTTTTTTTCCTGGACTTATATTTTAATTCTCTTATTATATTTCTGAAATTTTTCAAAGTGTTCGATAATAAAACATTACAATTTTAGTTTTATTTACTTATACGATTTTTAAGAAAGTTACTATGGTCCTATAGAACAATTTTCCTAAAAAGACCAACAAGTTTTTCGATGGGATATCTGTAGTTTTCCTAAAATATTTATTTACCCTGGTTCTATAGTCCAATTTCAAAGCATCGTTTTCGCGCTTCTGATACTAAAGCGATTAGTAACTGTATTAAATCGATCCGCAAAGTCTTAAAGGCCTAACTTCGATATTTAGACACTGTACTTACATTGAAAAATTGATTAAATTTGGTATTATTATCTTGAACAAGTTTCACGCTATTATGTAGCTGATATATGAATTGTATTTAGCCCGTTCTACATAGTTGTAATTTGTCGGATAACCTAACGCAAGCGCATTGTAACCATTTTTTACATTTATGGACTTAATTGTCAAAAATGGCTTGCGATGCTGTAGAATGAGCAATGTAAATGTATAATAACAACAGCATAATTTAAGTAACGTAACGCAAATAGAAAGAAAGTTAAGCTATAAAACATGTTATGGCAATGAGGAGAAAATAGAACTAGTTGAGATGATAGTCGTTTTTTAGTGACATATTTTGTGAAAATCTAAAATAATTTTCTGTTTAATTATTGAGGAGCATTTTAAATATTCTATTTTTATGCAATTAAATTATTTATTAAACGCATACAATATTCTTTAAAAGATAATTGTTAGTATTATCCATTACGTAAGTGGAAGTTATTATCGAATACTTTTGAAAAATTCCTAAATCTCATGATTTCATTTTCACTATCACTGTTTTCACTTTCCACACACTAATTCTTTAATACACAGAATATTAAAAGACTTTTAGAAGAGGATTTATACGTTTTAGGTTTCGACTGAAAGAAGATTTTTTTTGACATCAACTAACATACACGGATAGTTGTATTTTTTTCTCTTATTACATTTATTGATTAAAATTGATATAAGAGTTTACAATGTAATTCTTAGATTTTATATTTTCAATACAAAATTGAAAGGTAATTATAAGTTAAAATCAAAACTATATTATAAATATTTGTACTAACATATTATTTGGGCTTTGCATTAATTTGATTAGTCTGCTAATGGATACTATTTTTATGTCCGCATTTTTTTCGAGTAAAAAAAAATATACGTTTTGTGAATATGGGTGATGTCCGCTCTCTGTTTTGTTTTTTGGATTATTTTTTTTGTATTTTTCGTGTTTGATTGATTATATATTTAAATTCAATCTCTAATAAGGTATTTTATTTCGTAATCACGTTCATAATTCGGTTAATTTTCCCAGAAATATATTTTTATATTAAGCTTCAGTATATCAGCAGAAATTGAATGCTAAGTGTATTAAACTTTATGAATAATTTGATTGCATGAATTTTGTTCAATGCACAAGTTTCTGCGCACAGGTCACATATTTATCAGTTATTAATGTATATTATTCATATAAGTAAATGTATAAAAGCTTCAACAGCTTCATGCACTTTTGTTATTTTAAAAGTTCTCTTTTACTACAATTTTTATGAAAACGTGCGCATACTGCCTTATTAAAAATAAATATTAACAACTTTGTTCGAATTTCCAAATGCCTATTTTTATATCTTGGAGAGGTTATGATAATCATCCAAATAAAACATTAAAGTGTTCGACAATTTTTCAAAAAAAGTTTTAAAATTTCTATCATTTAGATTTATAAAATATCTTTAAAAATTATTTTAGAAGAAATATAATAGCTCAAACAAAAACGCTTTTCGATTTTATTTTTTTAATTTATCCCATATAGTAAATAAACTATCTAATAAATTGTAAGAGCTGCTATTTATTTTGGGTATTTTGATTATTTAGTAAAAATATTTTCATCTTCAAAATAATAAAAAATATGAAGGTATCGATCAAAAAAGCTGTCAATTTTTTTTCTGCGCATTTGTAAAAAATGATATTTTAAAATTCCACTTTCTTTCAAAAATATCCTTATTGATTTTAAGTTTATTTCGTAGTTTTATATTGATTTTATTTTTTAATGTGTATTGCATTCAAGATTGTCTTTATTATAGATGTCTCTGTTTTTGGTTCGTATTCCTCTTAAATGGACATCATTTGAAATATATCATAAAGTGGCTATTATTAGATCATAAATACTAATATAGTTGAATTTTAAAGTTAAAGCAGGGCATTATTGCACACCTTTGAAAATTGTATAATACACAAAACGATTTTGGAATTCTTGATTATTAAAAAATTATAATTGGAAAGGTTTAATAAAATGAAGGAAACGTATTTAATCGTTGTCTTTTAGAATTTTTAGAACATCAGTTGAATGGATTTGTGTTTTTAAATTAATAGTTTAGGTGTTAGACTATTCGTGTAGACATGAATTGTAGACTTAAATGTATATCATTTTTTAACTATTAGTCCAAATCCGATCATATCAGGTTAAATTTCTAATTAAATTCTAGATAATTTTAATTTGTCGATTAGTATGATCTATGCATTTTATCTGTAATTCTTATAGTTCACTTGAAAGTTAACGGTGTAATAACAAAATTTGATAGTTAAAGCACTAAGTAGATTTAGTGCTTGTCTTAACCATTAAAATGAATGAATTTATTCCGAAGTTTTTATCGTTATTATAACAGAGTAATTGTGTAAAGAAAAATGAAGTAGTTTTCCAGCCAGCTAAGATTATTCATTCGGCTAATTATGCAATTTTAGTAGAAAACAACAATAAGCTGTAAAAATTTAAATTTAATTGAAAAAAGCAATTATTTGTATGAAAAGAACGATTTGAATGCCTCCTGCCATTCTTTGTCAGTTAATTAGAAATACTTCAAATTACTAGTGTTACTAACGAATTATTAACTTATATAATATTCAATTAATTAATTAATTGTTTTATTTTATATTAATCTGTTAATCTCATTAGAAAAATTAAATCCAATATGATGTTGCACTATTTAATACTTCCATAGTCAGCGATTAAAGGAGCAGATGATTGATGAATATTATGTATAGGTTTTAAAATCAGAAGAAAATTATAAAATAGAAAAAATTTTATTGTCAAGAAGCAGTTGTAAAATTTAAAAAATTCCAATCCAAATAGGAAGTTATTTAATTTCAGTTTATCGCCTGTTAAATTTTTTACAATATTTTTTCCGAATAGTTATTATATACTCTAAAGCTATCAACATAATGTTTTGAATAAATCATCTTATAAATTCTTGAAGAAAATATCTCGGAACCCGTTAAAAAAATCCTCGTATATAGATATAGTACTCATAATAGATTATTTAATAAAAAGGATTAATTTTGGATTAAATTTATTTTTATAATTTTGTAAAAACTGGAAGATCTTGTAAATAAACGAAGTGAATCTAATTTTTTGATTAAGAATTTTTAACTAAAATAGTTAATCGTATAATTTCAGGTAAATCAATTATTATTTTCAGATCGCAAAAACGTTCTACATCTTATCCTACTGTAACAAACACATCGTCAGTAGAAAGATCGTTAAGTACACGTCGAACACCATTAGGTCGTCCAACACTTGCTACAATCTCTGCTCATAGTAATAGTAGTTCTTTCAACAGTAATTTTGGTGGTGGTTAAATGTACAAATACAAATTAATTCCGTATTTATAGATAAGGACAAAACCATAATTCAGACTGATGACATCTATATATGATTTGAAATAATCAAAATGTTAGTTTAATTGATGTGATACAAATTAACTGTAAATCAGTGCATCTGTGTATTCAATTTATGGTAGTAAATATCAAAGGTGTACCTATAAAATTTAAAAAAGTGTTAAAATCCATTTTGGTTTACGCCGTACAGTATATTTCTTAAAGTGCATTTTATAAATTATAGCTCAATCAAGAGAGGTTAAAAAGAACATACAACTCTGGGCCAAACGTAAGCTGTTACGGAGAATAAGTTTCTAGATGGTGGAACCTATTCAAATTTCTGGGGTGCTGGGTGTGTAATAATCTAGATTCGATGATTCGATGACCGAATGTATGTACACTTATCATCAACTACTAAATACACTATATGGTTGTTTATTTGAATTCGTTCGGTGATTGTTTAAATTAGTTATATTATTTTCTATGCGTTTAAACTTCCATAGTCTGAATTGTCGAATATTTTTTAATTTGTGCTTTGTTCTAATTATAATTAATTTTTTGTGAATTTAATTATTTATTTTATTTACAATGAGCAAAAAATTATACAAGAGGTTCATAAAAAAAGAAACGAAAATATTTGATAGTGTAATACTGCCTTTTAAGTGTACATGTTTTTATCTATACTTTACCAAGTTGTTTATTTTTAAAATTTTATTTTATTTGAAAAAAATTAATAACTTACTAACAAGATGTATGTTTTCTAAGCTAAAGCATACTTGTGTAAACCCATCCTGCGCATTTTGTCCAGAGTTGAATGCTTTTAATAGTAAAATATATCCTTATTGTTTATTTATTGAACTAATATTAATCGATTGTTAATTGTTTTGTAATAAATATAATTGAAATGATTAAAATTAACTTACGATTAATATTATTGTAATCACAGATAAGCTATAAAGCATAAACTCAAAATAAGTTTTTTACTCCCCATTAATTTTTATTGAACACAGAAAAATATTAAAATATAAATATATTTCGTTAAATTTAAATATCAACCAATTTCATATAATTATTGACCAAATATATCATTTTGAGAAAAAAAAACTGAAACATAATGTTTAGAATTTATAATTCCTGTTAAATGTACCTTCAAAAATGTTAAACTTATTTGTACAAACAAGTTGAACATATAAGTCTTAGATTTATATTGTTTATTTTTTAATAAAATAAACTTAAGTTTAAATGTATTTGTTTTAAATACAAAATACATACTTCTTACGCCAAGATATGTTTGAAATGTTAAGTTTATAAGAAGTTTTTGTTTATAAATCGATGATTGCATAGTGTTACTACATGTTTTACACTTCTTGAACTGCATAGACCTTTAATCAAATTCAAGTTGGCTCTTAATGTTAGATCTGCTAAGATAATATCTAGAAATGTAGCTTTTCATACATATTTAGTATTAAAAGTCGCATTTTTTTAACCTTTTGATGCAGGCATTGATGTTTGGCTATAAAACAATTCTATTTTTCACAATCGATTGTTTAAGAATGATTACCGCTGTAAATT
>CM035594.1:41794445-42046275 GCA_020423425.1 Chrysopa pallens
TCTATATTTGAGGTTTTTCATTAATAATTATAGAAAATTTTCGAAAAAAAAAAAACTCATCATGTTAAAATTGAAACATCAATAAAAAGAAATAATTTCATATAGGTAATTTTGTTGGTTTATAAATATGTACCAAAAGATTCGAAAATTTCCAACACTTCAGTTAAGTATATTATTACAAGCTTTCGTAACCATTAGACAATTCTTGGTACGACATTTGCAGTGTTTCCACCCATTTATATCCTGTTGTGTTTCCATCCATTACATCCTTTATATCCTGTTGTAAGTTCTGCAATTGGGATAATAAGATAAAAAATCTATGTTAATAATAATATTCAGTTTTGGAAATTTGTCTATAAAAAACATTTTACAAAAAACAACTTTATAAAAACAACTTATGCATGTCTTTAATAGCAGGATCATTCAAATTATCCTTACTAATATTATAAATTCGAACGTAACTCTGCCTGTGTGTGTGTTACCCAATCACGCCTAAACTACTGAACCGAATCAAATTTGGAGATTGTCTAGAGCCTGTGAAAGGGCACTGACTACTTTTTAAAGAAAAAAGGCTATGAAAGATTGAAGTAGGGGATCAAAGCATGTATGGAAATTACGTCATTTTTGAAGGTTTGTACAAATTTTACCTTAAAGGGGATAAAAATAGGGCATGGATATTTTTGTGTTTTCACAGCGTCAAAAAAGCTTCAATAATTTAAAAATAAAACTCAAATACGACCGGGAACATTTTTTTCATTTATCATGCATGCTTTTTTCAATGATTTGGAATTTGATTTTTAAATAACACCTTAAAAACGCATATTGAAATTTACACAATATCAAAATTACACCACCATATTGTAATGTTTTAAATTATTTTCAGCAGCAAAATTCAATGTGTGGATTTAAACAAAAATTAAGCTGACGAATTTTGAAAATCATCAACAATTTTTTACAACTTTTCACAAATCTATTAAACTAAGCACATGTTTTTTGGAAAACTTTTATAATCTTTACTCGTTTTAATTACTTTTAAGTCAGTGTATTAAGGATAGGTACATATAAAATACCTTTGAAAATTTCCAGGTAATTCGATTGACTTATTTGATTATATTACGAATAAATTTGTGGACTTTATGAGCAGAACAAACAAAAAAAAAGGGCAACTTTATTCCAATCAAAAAAAGCTAAGTACAATATAAAAATTAATGGTTTCGTATTTTGTCTTTTCTTCACATCGATTAGAAGAAATAACGACTATTCCTAGCGTAAGTTAAAAAAAAGTACAGTCTATTTTGGAATCAATTGATCGACCCGGTTAAATCCAGAAATATTTTCGTTGTCGGCGCCGCCTGGCTTATTTTTGAACAAAATAATTCATCTAAGAAAACTTTCTAAGGAACGTTTTATTATTCGCTAATCAGTGTATGTTAGATTTAAAAAGTAATGATGTAACGAATGGAAAAAGTAAAGAATAATTTCTAACATAAATGGATATACAAAACCATTGTGTTAAAAAAGGACTGCATGCAACTGCACCTATTAGATCATCAGGAATAAGCTACCAAGTTTTTACGAAGCGACAAAACAATCATTTTTATCGTTTCAAACAGCATCGAAACGAAAAATATTACTCATCCAAAAATATCTATAGATAATATTTTAAGTAGCACATCTGCTTCTGGTATACATTTATAACCACATAGCTGTCACCTACGATCGCTTTCCACATGATCACTTACACATAACAGTGATTTTACATCCCAAAAAGAAACAAAAAATCTTTAACACAAAAAAAAAATAAACAGTGCGTAAAAAAATTGGATTGAACAACCAATTTATACCATAGTTCATAAATCTTTTTTCAATTTTTGTATTTTGTAAAGATTATTAACCAAAGATAATCTAAGGTGTTTGTAAATATTCCTAGGCCCCCAATAAATATCGTATTAGGTAACAGCCAGCCAGCCAACAACAATGGAATGGAATGGCATGGAACAAAGAAAACGGCTTCAAAGCAGCAGTAATAATAATAATAATAATAGTAAACTCTAAAGTTGATTGTTCATTTTAAGGAACTACCAATGGTATTACAAATAAAACCGGTAATATTCGATCGATTCGAATGTCGACCATTTTGTTCAAGGGTTGGTCTTAGAGTGGGGATAGTATTACACCAATCGTGTTCTGTATGAGGCGGAGTTTATATACGCTATAGTACGTTTATCGTTCGTATCAAGTTAGTATCAATTGAGCATTGAAACAAGAAGTAACAGGCATCAGAGTACACTAAGTGATCGAGTATTTTACGTTACTATAGTTTTATTATTTTTTATTATTATTTAAAAAGTTACTACTTGTTTTTAAGAAGCGCTCCCCAAATGAACCTGTTATTAATTAGCATTTATTTATTTTTTTGTTATTGTTCTAATTAATAATATCATAGATGTGTTAATTAATTAGCCAGTGAATTATTAGTGTTTTAATTAAATATATTGTGTGGAAAACTTCATTAATAATGTTGTAAATTTTAATTGTAATAAATATTCAACGCGATAATTATAAAACAAAGCGAGAATTAACAATTTTTGTTGTTGATATTTGAAGCGTTAAATTTTGTGTATATATCTTCTTTTTTTTCTTGTGGATTAGTGATTTCGAGATAGGCTCCTGTATGGTTATGTCGGAGCACGGTGGCTTGGCCATGCATCAGCTGCCTTTACATCATCGTGGGCTGGTGCAGCCGAGCCTTGTTGTTAATCCTCATCCATTATCAGCAAGTAATGATTCTTGTTCGAATATTGATAGTCAAAATAGTAAGTGATTGTTTTTTTTTTTTTTTTTTTGATATATTTACTTATTAGATTGTAAGCTACACTTCTTTCAAAAATGTATGTGTTGTGAAAATTAAAAGGCCGTGGCTATTATCTGTATCATACCGCTGATTTGAATTCATTAACTTTTTATAGTGTAAATAAATCGTAGTTATAGGAGAACTTTTATGGTTTAATTAAATATTGGGATTATAAGTGTCGTTTTTAAAAATAAATTTTGTCCCTACCATCTTTTATGTCAAATCTCACACATCTTACGAACGGAAAAATTTATTTTTACTTTATACCATAATAAAAGCTTGTATTTAAATATTTTTATAAATAAAAACAATTTATAAAATATAATTAAGCCAACGTATATATAAATATAAATTTAAAACCGGCTAATCTTCCAAACCGCTTCAAATACGAAGTAAATTAAGATCTTTTTTAAATTTTTGAACAAAAACTCCATTTTTGCTATAATTTTTTTAGCTGAAATGACTTTTTTACATTAAAGATAATAAGTTTATAAAATACAATTTCTTTTAATCTCAGATATTAACAAATGAAACTTACAAAATTTAAGAAACTCTCGGTATAACACAGCACATATTCAACTGTCTATCTATCTATGAAAATGTCAGATTAGGCTACCGCGGGGCCCGTGAATAGCGGGGCCTTTAGATAGATGAATTTAGGATTTATATAAAATAGAACATTTTACAAAACTACTGTTCGTGATTAAATATGGACAAATTTGGAAATATCACTCGCCCAATCAATATTTTTAAGTAAACCATTTTCCATGTTCATTTGCCATTCAAACGTTCTTACCCCATTATGGTCCTGATTTTAATTTGTTAATAAGAACATTCTCGATTAAGTCACCTTTCAAGCAAAAATCGGTTCATCCGATTAGGAGCTACATTTCCACTAAAAAGATACACAGATACTGACGTTAAAATTTTAAAACATCTCTTTATGCGTCGGAGGCTAAAAATACCTTCCGCGTAATTGCGAGGTCACATAATGAATCTGGTCATACAGAATAACAAAGCTGTTTAAATAATTTGTTTTAATTATGGCATAATTTTTAAAAATTTATTTACAAGTAGACAACAATTTAATAAAAATTCATTTACGTTTTTTTTACCAAAATATCCTTAATAATTTCATAATTTTTAAATTAATGTATAATAATTAAATAATAATAATAATAAAATATTTTTGTTTTGTAAGAGAAATCAAATTGACATAAAAAATCAATAATTGTTTTGTTTTCAACGCCTTTTTAAATGAAATTGTCAGTATTTTAAATCTTTTATACAAAAAAACTACTGCCTCTGCATAAAGACTTGCAATCAACTTCTGTAGACGCAAAAATATATTTTTTTTGAATTATTAGATGTAACTAATAATTCGATCATTTTAGAATACATTACGATAATACATTTTAGAATACCTACATTGGTTTAATTAAATTCTTAAATTTCATGTTCGTATGAAATCTAGCCAACACCATAAAATAGTGATATATTTATTTATAATTTTGGTACAATCTATAAAGACAATGTATTACACTCTCTTTAATACATTGTGTTTATGTTTCTTTATCTATAATCTATCAAATTAAAACCATAACAATTAAATTTATTGGTTAAGATTTTTATATTAATTATTTCAATTCTGTAATTGTGTAAATCATGTCTGTATTGATGGCAGAATAAAATAATATTCCACAAAGTTTATTTTATCAAATTAAAACGATTTCAAATGCAAGACTTATTCTTATTCACTAATTTATTTTTCCAGTAAAAACGACATTATCGACCAGTTTTATTCTCGAAAACCGTTATAGTGAATTTGATTAAATTTTTATGCTCAATTAGTTCTCAAATAGTGCAAGTAACTTATTATAAAAGTTTGAAATTTCGGGTAGATTTTTTCAGTTAATAAACAAACAAAAAAATTAATCTATTCGGCTAACGAATTTTCTTAAGATTACATGTAATATTTTAAAAAAATTGCAATAACTTTTTAACAGTTTCCTGAATTTTTACAGGTGATTTAGAATGAAATGATGAACGTTCTCACAAACATGCATCCATAACACAATTTTGTAAAAAATAATTTTTTAAGAGCGATTCAATTTTATTTGAATAAAGTCTGTATTTTTATCATTTGTCTATATGTAAAAGATTTTTAATAGTTTTTTAATAAATTATTTTTTAAATTCTAATTAGTTATTCTAATTAAATTCTAATAATGTGACAATTTTTGAAATCCAAAATCAAATGCAATCATTCTTTAACTTCTTATCTCATTATAATTTATTAATAAAAGCCCAGCGTGTTTAAAATGAGCCTGTTTTAAAAAACTTATGCGTAGATAAGTGAATATAAATTCCGGAAAGAAAAAATTCTATTTTTTATGTCTCGTTTTTAAATATCATTGGACTTTAAAAATATGTTGTTGAAACTTTGCTGAAATATCGATAGACATTAATTAAACTAAATTATAGAATAAATTACCGCTTAGTGTCAAAAATAGATTTTTGTTTTAATTTATATTTAGTTTTACCTGCTAATTTATGCCTGGTTATTTGAATTATATGTGATACCAAACTAATTAATTATCTATAATTTGCTATTAATAAATATACTATTATTAATAGGATAGTCAAAATATGTTATTTTAATCACATGGGAAATGTTTTTTATTTATGTTTTTGTATGATAAGATTTTCAATCAAACTTCTTATGTAAATAAATCAATATCATAAATATAGATTGGTGTGTCATAGATCAAAGTCTATGATAAATATATAGGTATATTAATCATGACGCAGAACCTGCATAAACTAAATGAATTCCCTGTTTAAAATAATAAATAAAATATGTATTTAGTTGGAAAAAAAAAAGAAGAAATCATTCAATTTCCAGTTCAACAATAAATATTTTTAATATAATTTGAGTTTTAAAACATTTGTGTGGTGCTCCTAATTTTCATTCTTATAATTAATTCTGTGAAATAATCACTTTATTCTGTGAAATAATCAATTTTATTCAAAAATCAGATTGGTAAATTTTCAGTATTAAATTTTGAAATTTGAAACATTTCTTTTTTCGTTGTTAATAAAATGTTGGTGAACTCATTTTTAAAATGGTATCAGTATAGTTTGTCATCCGGAAAGCATATGCTTTTCTAGAAAGTCTATTCTAAATGATGCTGAAATAATTTTTTGAACAGTATGAGTAATTTGAGAGATTATGCTTTACATTAGAAAAATTTGTTTACATTGCACATTGGTTCAAAAATCCGAATGATTACATCAAATAATCAAGAATATTTCAAATTTATATCCACTTTTTATGATGAACTATCCCATAAAAATTTTGTATATACATACTACTCTTCTTTGTAAATTAAGTTTACCATGTAATTAAATAATTGAGCATTCTTCTTGGCTTTGCCGTTTAATCGGGATATTTATTTCAAAACAATTAATGGTCATCATGTAATCATTAGCACTTTTAATTAATTATACAAAATTATTAATTTTATGGTATTGATACCATGATTGGATACATAGTATAAGTGCAAAGCCTACATGTTATAAAAAAATTTTTGAATTTCAAATGTATTCATACGGTTTTTACATTTCGTGGGTAAATTTTTTTAACAACAATTTAATGTATCTTTATCGTTTCAATGAGTCTGCTTGCAAATTATCAGTTAAAATTCGATATAAAGTTTTTTCGACACAGAAACAGGCACACTGGCACTTTAATTTAAACATCGGAATAGCCAGATAGAAAAAAAAATTTTTTTTAATCCTCAAAATTGTATGAGACATATCTTTACGCGATGTTGAATTTCCACGAACTTAGCGTTTCTTCAACCAAAATCTACTAAGGTATGAATATTCTTTCTAATCGAACTACCACGTATTGAAAACGGAAAAAAACTATTGCTATATTATATCATCGATACGAAACCAATAGCTTATTTTCTTAGACGAACAAATGCGGTAAAATATTTTTAGAATTTTTACTATTTCAAAACTAATTTATGTGCAATTAATTATATTTATATAGCTGATAAAATTATAAAATCCTCTAAATATTTAATTGACAGAATTGGATACATGCCGGTTGAAAATTTTTCATACGATTTAATTTGCATACATTTTGCGTATTAAGTGTTAGGTCACTATTTATGAAAATTCTTAATGAGTGTTTGATTTGAGTACGATTTCAATTTTCATTTGCTATTACCATTTTGTTCTTCTGCAGTTATTTAATTTTGTTTAACGATATTGTTTACGGTTTCAATTTTTTAATTTTTTTTAAGTACCTTTTCGACTGTAATATTTAGACTTTTGGAAATTTTGCATATTTGTATAACTTAAATATCATAATTAGAAGTATCCAAAATATTAAATATGTTGACTTAAATAGCTTCAAAGAGCATCTCCATTAAGATGGTTTCATCTAGAAACCACTTTGAATAGTACAGTCACAGGATTTAATATTTAAGTTATTAATATTATATTAGGATTAACTAATGTTATAAATGCACACAAATTCTCGATTTGAAATTATGGGTAAGAGTTGGAAATTTCTCTTATGCCACTCAAGTTATGGCATGACGGAGATAAAAATTTTTAATTTTAATATCTCGAGAACACAACGACATGTTGCTATTTTTTTAATGTGATATAATAGAAAATATTTGGGACAACAAAAGGTATACTTTGATTATAAATGGTCAAAATCTTCGAAATTTAGCATAGATAACGGTATTGACCCCATAAATGGGCAAAATCTGTGGAAAAGTGGTTTCATGCCAGAACAACCTTAATGATTACCAAAAATTTATAAATATTCAGTAATTTTTGTGCTAAGCGTGTTCGCCTAAATGATTTTAACAGACAGGCCGGCGGAAAAAATCTAAAAAAAAAAACTGTGTTTATTAATTTTAATTAAAAATGCAATGCGGAAATAATTATAGAACAAAGATAAATTATTTTTTGAGTTCAGAAGTGTGTAATAATCCTTTATTTAATTTTTTTGATAGATAAGTTATCACATAATCGGTACTTACCTACCTTAATACTCATGTGATTTTTGGAACTTTGACTGACCATATCTTGCATCTTTGAATTTTGTACCCTTTTGAATATTGTTCTACATAAATGAAAGTCAAGGGTCAATTAATATTACATAATTAAGCTACGGTGCCCATAAGTCTATGGAATTTTTTTAATATGGAAATTTGAATAATGCTTAATTGTTTCTCTACGAAAATTCTGATTAGTGGCCGTGGGTTCACTTTTCCATGGACTACGTTAAATTTCCGATTTCTTCTATAAACTTAAAATTGGAAGATATTCATTTGTTTATTGAATTATATTTTTATTGCCATGACATCATAGTTAATTTTCTGTAAACACTGTAGTCAGTACTATCTCATGTCATGTACCATGCTGCCCTAATGGTATAGAATCCCAAGCGGGGATTTTTGGATTTAGAATATTAAAACGAAAAAATCGAAAGCTACTATTGAATTTTTCGTTTTGACATTCTGATCGGATAACCCTATACCGACTAAAAAATGAGGAGTAATGTATCTCTTTTATCTTAATCTGAAGCGGTTGAGTAAATCCAAAAATCCCCGCTTGTACTGCCCTAACACTTGGTCTATTTGGCTCAAAAAATATTCCTACTTAAAATTATTAATTACTGTTAGATAAAATTAAAATTTCATAGAATATCTACATTCCTCATCTTCCATATCAAAAATTTTGTACTACACGAAAGATAAAAAATATTTTTATTACTGCAAAAATAATAAAAATACTAATTACTCACTTCCTTTCCTTTAATTTTTGTACAAAGAATTTAAATTTAAAAAAAAAAAAAAAAAAAAAATTCATTCATAAAATTTTGCCTAAAAAAAAAAGGACAATTTTTATGATTTGAAACAGGACATACTCTAATAGTTCTAACTGGACACAACAATAATAATGTATACACTACACAAACTACGATAGCCCCGATATAAATAAATAAAAATACGAAAGGATAGATAGTTCTGTTTATTTTTTTATTTATTTTTAGTGATTTACTACTGTGAGACCTAAAGATGACATGTTTAGAGAGTAGACCCGCCCGGCGCTAGAGCGCTAGAATCTGTCTCGGACTTAAGGCGCCTCTTACCTTGTAATACTTATCGCTTCTGTCCACAGCTGTAGTAATAGTTAGGTATAGTGACCATCGTGTATATAAGAAATATATACAAACAGATATTCATTTTATACACAAAATTAATAAAATATACAATGTGTAAGATTGTATGTATATATTAGTGTAGTGTAATTAGGAAAAAAATTGAAGAAAAATAGGAATTTCGTATGTGGGGAAGATGCGGGTCTCTATCTCTTGCCTTCTTGTTTTGGGAAAACAGTGGAAAACGCTAATTCCATATCAACATCTTCGTTCGTTTTCTCCAAATTTTACAAATTAGTAGAAATTACTTACAAAAGTTTTATACCATTTTGTTTCTTTAAAAATTAATAAAAAATATCCTTTCGAAGTATATAACTATTTTGAGTATGTATGTTCATCGAATGTTCTGTAACCAGTAATTCTAGAAACCATAAAGTTTTACAAATCTTCAATCATAAATGTCTGTTTGTACATAGTAATATTGAGAGATACAAAATCTAAAGACTATTTTGTAAAATTCCTAGTTCGATATGCAAACAGTAAAAAAATGCAAGGCTGATTTTTTGATATTGTGACAAATTTATGGTGTAGAGAAATAGGCTGGTGCCAGTGACTCTGATTCAATAGCATTCGATGGAGGGGGGGTCATTAAAGTTATAAAAAACCAAAGTATCCGTGGCCCAAGTTTTGAACCATCGACGAAAAGTTCCAACACAAAAAACAAACAACTTGCGTTTAAAAAACAAACGACTTTTGTTTGAAATATTTTCACGTAAAATGTTTGGATTCGCCAAATGTTTAGTTAAATCGAGTATTTAAGCAATTCACTCTGTTGGATGTTTTTTTCTCTCGTTATAATATCGGGAAATTTCGAGTTTTTGGACAAGTCTGAGCATGTTTCTTTATTTTTATAATATCTACAAAGTAGTCATGATCAGATTACTATGGTTCAGTGCTCTCTAAGACTCATTTTGGTGTTTTGGTACAATTTAATGGATTTTGTCACTTATGAACCTTCAAGTATACTAAGGATGTGCTTCTCGCCTTATGCATCCCGACAGTATATTACGATTTAGTGTATCTTTAATCTTAATTAGGCCTTTAATGGTGAATGTTGTCGAAAGCATATTTTTTATGATTGTTTTAACTTGAATTCTTCTTTGTGACTTATAAGAAACCGTAGAAAACCGTCGAAAAGTTCAAAATTTTTTTTTCACTATTTATGGGTTTTCTAGGATAATTAAAATCTAAAAAAGTCAAATATAACATTTATTTCACGATCCGTTGACTAGTTTTTGAGATATTGCATGAAATACATCCGCCTAATCGGCATCTGGATCGAATTTTTGTTATTATCTGAAAAACTATTCATCCGATCGTTAAATAGATGTTATTTTTGAAATCTACGGATCAAACTACACTTAAAATCATAGTTCTTTTCGAAATCGGATAAAAAATTTTTTTTAGAATTTTTGCAATTATTTTAAGGGGTGTATCCTTTTAAAAATCGAGAAAATCGAAAAAAAATTTTTGCTTCCGATTTGGATGAAATATATGTTCTAAGGTAGTTTTGACCCGCAGATTTCAAAAATAACATCTATTTAACGATAGGATGCGTAGTTTTTGAGATATAGTTTGAAATTTGAGCTAGACGCCGATTTTTCGGATGCATTTCATACAAAATCCCAAAAACTAGTCGAGCGATCGTAAAATAAATATTATTTTTGAATTTTTTAGACCTTAATTATCCTAGAAAACCTATAAATACCAAATACAAAATTTTGAACTTTTCGTCGATTTTTTAATGCCTTCTTATACAATCGCAAAAATTTCGGAACATTAAAAAAAATTACAAATCAATTTTTTGATAAAATTCACCAATGATAATCTAATTACGATTAAAAAATACATTACACTTCATGAATTTTAGTTAATTCATTACTGCAATTCTCTTTTCAGCTTTTAGATATTATACACAAAAGTCCGTCTACCCCGGCAAACACTAATGAATCTGACTGACTGACACCAGACTATTACTCTACTCCATAAATGTGTCACAATTTAAAAAAATCTGGCTATTCGGTTCATTATAAAAAAAAATTTCTGATATCATTAGTCATTACGCGTAAAATAGTTCTTTTTTCTCTTTTTTAATTAAATTTTTATCAAATTATTCATAAATAAAATCTTATTAACCAAAATTGTATAATTATTTTCAGATTTTTTTTTTTTGTATATTTTATGAATATCGACGTTTTAAAACAGATTAAAAATAAAATAAGGATTCAAAAATCCTGCGTGATTTTTATAAATTTTTGATAAACATTGTTGCAGGTGATCAAGACTTCAATAATAACTCACTTATGACACTTGCCGACCCGTAATAAAACGCGCTCTAGCGTGGCCACTACTTTCTCACTAATAGACTAATATCAATATCTCGTGAAACTTTCATTGAAATTAAATAAAGGAAGTCAACTAAGTTATGGGTGATAAAAAAGATTATCCAATTTTCGACAACTTTAAAATGCATAATACTTTGTATATACCAACAGATAAAGTTCTGACTTTTTATTTTAGATCCTATCTATTTCCATCTTAAAGCGAAATTGACACCAAAAAATTAGACCTTTATAATAATAACAAACTCTTACGTTCTATACATTGTATTTTAAATGTTATGAAATTTGGTATTCACACAAGAAAATATTTCTAAATATAAAATTTAGAAATGTTTTTCCGAGAAGAACTCTTCAACACGTTCTAATATTACGAGCCTTCAAAATGTGCATACTAAATTTCTTAACATTTGAATAATTTTTTTGAGTTATTTGTGAGCGAAAATTAAAAAAAAAACGTCTTATATATTACATTAGAGATTGTTTTTATTATACAGGACTCATTTTTGTGTCAATACCTCTTAAGTCAGTGATTACAAAATATTCTCTCTTAAACAACTTTTTTGTTTTAAACTATTTTTGACCTAATTACACTACACTAAATGGTTTCAGATGCAACATTATTATAACACATTAAGGAAGTACGAGCACCAAGGCAACTTTGGATAAAAGGCTTGATTTTTTTTTAATACAAAGTTTAAATATGTCTAAACAAATTCCAAAAATTTGAAGGAGATTGACCGATTATTTAAATAAATAATTAACTTTAAAGTTGAGCAATTTAACATTGGTCTTATGGGGTAACCTTCAAACATTGATACATTTCTGTATTTTTCTCGTAAAACTGTCGGTGAATATTTTTAAAAAACTTATGGATGAAAGTAAATATATTAGTGATAAATTTAATTCAAAAACATTTACACTTGCCCGACTAATTAAAGTGTATTAATTAAAAGAAAAATAAATGCCGCCACTAGCCAATGTTAAATGTATATCTATATATTGAAAAAAATCATATGGTTACTGCGTTCCCCTTACCGCGCTAGAGTCAATACCTATCCCCACACCGCCTGGCGCTCGTACTACCTTAAAAAAAAACTAATTTAATCTATGGTTCATTAATGAAATCTGTCTATCTGTCTGTCTAACTGCCCAACTGCCCAGAGTCAGTCTGTACTTCAATCATTTGTATAAATCGGATTATTTGTTTGTTTGTTTTTTTCAGAGATTTTTAATTTTAGAGTTTAACTTAAAAATATTTTATTTATGTCACAGGCGATGTTTTTAATGAAAATCATAATAAATAACTTAAGTGACGATAACAAAACAATCAACACAATTAATTGTTTGAAAACCCTGAATTGTATTAGCATTGTTAAAATACATCGAAAAACTGCAATTACAAGTATATACTAGCTGTTACTCGTACGCTTCGTAAGTCAATATCAACTTTCTTCAAAAATATTAGCTAAATAGTTAAGACTAAAATCGTCTTATAGCACTAAAAAACGAAGCTTGTTTTTTGTAAATATCCACAAGCAACAGGGTTTGCCAATAATAAGTGAGGAAGTCTTTTCTTTCAAATTTTCACAATCTTGCTGATGTAAAATTAACGAACTATTGGTAAAGAAAAAAATGATTAAGATTTATAATTCATAACATCTGACATTAAAATAAAGTGAAGATAACAACTAACAGTGTTAATTGTTTAGATAATCGAGATATGGTTGAGTACCAATGTTTCAACTTTTTTTATTTGCAATTTGTACAGTATAATACTTATAAGGTGGATTGAAACATAATACTGAAGCGCCCTCCATTATGTAAAAGCCTTTAAATTATCGAAAGTTTCAATAAATAATTATACAAATGTTTTAAATTGTGGTATGCACAAAAACGGAGGGCTTATCGAAGAGTTTTTTTTCCTCCAGATAAACTCTTCGGCAACCGCACCATTTTCAAGTCAAAATAGTGCATACCAAATTTCAAAACATTTGAATAAGTAGTTATTTGGACGCAAAAATTGAAAGAAATACATTGTATATTACAAGTCAACAGCTTGTTAGAAGAATACTCCTTTATATCATTAACAGCTGTTGATAATAGCTCTTAATAGCTCTTAATTATTATTATGTGTTTATCAGGGTAATATTAGCTGATATTGTGGAGAAGCTGAACAGTTTACGAAAAAATTTTTCATACAAAAGGAGTTTCTTTTGAATTTTTCTTCAATCTTTTATGATTTTGCTCATTCATGAACTAAAACTTACTTTTTAGGTCTGAAATATTTCGCCATCAATATTTAAGTTGGTATCTCTTGTCGTTTTTGAATCCTCTTGATTTCCGATGGACTAACGGACGGACAGGCAGAAATGGACTAATAAAGTAATTCTATGAACACCTCTAGGTATCAAAAATTTTATTTGTGCCTTCGATATTTACTAACGTTACAAAAATTTGAATAATAGAACTCTGACATATGCTATAAATGTCGAGTATTAAAAGCCATGGACAGTCTATGGTTGAACAACTCAAAATTGCATATGGATTTTTTTATGTGCACTGCGTGTATTTGCGTTAATAACGGCCTGTTTTAAAAATTGGTATGTACATTTTGCTTTGTAATTTGCCACTTTTCTAATGTTTCTTGGTTTTTAACATGAAAACAGTGTTATAATTATTTAAAATGATTAATTAACCTCATTTGTTCTCATAATAAGTTTGCTACATAACAAAAAATTTCTACTTTTATTTAAGTTTAAGATTGTTGGTACTTGTATGAATTTTCAACAAATTAAGTAAACTAATTTTGCTAATAAGAATTAAAATTATTTCATTATTTCAAATTATTTATCTAACCTAGATATTGAAAATCAAAGAATAATTAAGTCAACACTGATTTTGTGTTACCATTTAAAAGTTTAAGACTTTAGCTCTCTTTTTGAGACGAAATTTGGGTGGAACGTTTCTAATAATTGTGTTGATTTTACACAAAATTTTTGTGCAAATATTTCAAATTTTACTAAGAATGCATTTTTGTATTTTTTAGGATGTATAATTATACGTATAAATGTCTATTATCATTTGTGAATGATAAACTTTTTTTTTTGTAAAAGTAATAATAATAAAATAAGTCGCCTTATTTAAATAAGTATTTAAAGACCATTCGTTCGTTCAAACTTTTTGTATTTTTTTTTTATTATTATTGGCGTCTTAACTTCTATTTATTTCAAGTTCAGCATTAATCATTTTATTGGGAGTGTTAAAAGATATTATTATTAATTAGTAGGATATATTTGCATACACAAAGGTCATTTAACACAATGTAAAATTTACTTCAAATATGATTTACACAAATGTTATAGAAGAAAAATTGTAATCAGCACTAAAGTCATATTTTCTACTCATTAAGGTAGTTCCTGCGTAAAACAACTTGGATTAGTACAGTCAGAGCATTTATTATAATATAAATATTATTTGTATTTATTAATGTTATAAATGTACCCAAGTTTTGAGCTTAGAAAATGTAGAAAATGATAAACTTAACTCAATCGCAATTGAAAAATATGGGTAAAATGTGAAAGTTTCTTTTGTTTCACTCAAGTTATGGCAGGAAAAGTGCATGACAGAGATAAGAATTAATATTTTTAATTTTAATATCTCGTGAACAAAACGACGTCGTGTTATGTTTATATTCGACATACAAATATACTAGGGTATATTAATTTTAGTCTTAAGTTTGTAACGTTACCTAATATTGACCGCACAAACATAATTTTGGTATAGGTGTTCATAGAAACACCTAATTAGTCCATTTCCGACTGTCCGTTCGTCCGTCATCACGATAACTCAAAAACAAAAACAGATAACGAGCTGAAATTTTGGTAACGTATTCTTAACATTTACACTGAGTTTAAGTTCGTGAATGAGCAAAATTTGGACTTAATTCGAACAAGAATATTTTCTTTTTTGAAGACCATATTTCCGTATATATGGCTTAGGTCTTTAAACCTTATTTTTTGTTTAATGACTGTGCATGGTCTTTTAAGTAAATAAAGTTTGATTGTATCATCATATTTTTAAGTATAACTTTCCACCCGTGTATTTAATTATAATATTGACAGACTTCTATGTCCATTGGGAATGTTATTGATTAACAAACGTATTCTAGTAGGTATATAAGTTTACCTAACTTACTCCCTAGGGATGTTTGAATGTATCCATGTTTAAATTTATACTTATGTTTAATTTCAATTGTAAATCAAATAAGTAATATTATTAGGCTTTTCATTGTGCAATCAGGATTTTTCTAAAAAATAAAAGCAAATAATTACTCGATATCATTATTTGTTCTCGAAATAATTGAGACACGAAAGCACATACAAACACAAATATCTCATTGAAAACGTTGGATTTTAATTCTCGTGATGTAAAAAAGATACGTCAAAATTTGGGATTCACAAATTCTACCTCAATACAAGAACTTCCTGGTGGGAAGTTAATAATGTCTTAATACTTCCGATACAAATAAATCACTTAAAAACGTTTTTATTCTTAGATACGCACAAAATCTCACACTTTATTTTTAAACTGTAAACTATATTATTTCGTTAACTTATTTATATAAAAAAAAATGCCATGATATTATAGGCGCCAAACAATAATCCCTATCATTTCATAAAAAAGTACTTTAAATTTGATAGAAATAACACATTGAACGAATATCCTTAAGTAGCTTAATAATCTGTTTTTTTTTTTTAATATTAAAAAAAATAACGTAACGAGATATTTATCTATATAATCCGACATGATGTCACACTAAGTCGATAGATATCTGTTTTACCTGTCTTAATAACGGTAGCTGAGACGATAATCAAGTCTTAAACTTAAAAGAATACACACATGATATATTCTTACGTTTATTAGCTATAGACTTAAATGTTTATTTATAAAAAAATAAATTTATTTACCCGTCGGCTGAGTACACCATCTCAACATAAACTCGATATAATGTTTGTTTTAAAATTTAACAAAAAAAAAAGTGATTTAAAATCAATTCAGAAGGCTAATATTATTTTAAATAAATGAAAGTAATCAGCAAAAGAGTTAATTGCATATATATTCTGTATCAACTTCAATATTATATATAAAATTGCTTATATTATTAATATTAAAATTTACAAAAATGAATACATATTGAATATGAAGTATCAAGTCAGTAATAGAAAAATAATAAATTAATAAATAATTTTAATATGTTACAGTTAACGAAACGTTAATTTGAGTACCTTGCCGATCAATTAAGAGGCTAAATATTAATTCAAAATACACTAAATAACCTTAATTTACAAACTTCTTTTAAGGTTATTTGGTGTATATTTAATTAATAATTACTCTCTTAAATGATCGGCAAGGTACCTAAAATTTTTATGTTATATAAAAATATGTGTTTAACTAAAACATACTAAAAATTCGGATCATTACAATAGGATATTTCCTGTCCGAAAACTTAAAGTGTTATTTTGTAAACCAAGTGTGTAATAATGCACACTTTACACAAAATTAAACATCCCATTTAGACTTTCGTATGTACCATATTTATTTTATAACAAAAAATTAATTTTCGAGTATTTTAATACAGCTATAAACAAATGAATGTAGAAATTAAATGAAATATACAAAACATTTTCTTCATCTTTTAATGTAGGGAAAACAATGTTAAAATATACCTTTACAAAAAATTACAATTTGTATACATACATAAAAATATATTACACAAATACATACATGTGTGTTAGTCACCTGATTTATGTGTTATACATTATTATTTTTATGCTTTTAGTTATGGGGATCACCGGGCTTTAAGACTAGACAAAAAACAGTATGAGTAATATATTTTGATATATTTTAACATTTAAATCAAGGGGGATTTTAGAGAGTGAATTTCCAATCAATTACCGTGTATCTATTTAACATGTCAAGAAAAGTCGCATTAGTCGATAAATATCTAATTCGGATTCTTTTTGATTTAAATAAGAATTAACTTTATTGTATAGTAGAAAAGCCGTAAAAAGCTATAAGGAGAAACATCTATTATTATACATGAAATTTGAAATAGAATTAAAAAAAATACTATTTTCGCGAACAAAGAAATCAAAAATGTATTTGATATTTAGAAATAATTTTAATTATTATTATTATGTATACAACAAAATGTTTCCAACAAAAGTTGTTCGTTTCTAGAATTAAACAATTTTTGTTTTTGCATTCTTCCTCTTTTGAGTTAAATAATGGGCAATCAATAATATGCTTTTATATACGTACTAAAAGTATTTAAAAAAATTAATTTTTACTATTGATATCGACAAGATTTTAGATTCGCTTCAATCAGTTCACCGAAATCCGCATGTCTCTGATGTCGTTGCGAAATATATGTAGTTAAAAATTTAAATTTCTTATGTATAAAATAATGTTGCGTATATGTTTTTTTGTTTTAATTTTTCAAGTCATTTTTTTAAGACATTCTTTAAATGGGAATTTGGCACGCCACATCACTAGTTCATTCAGCATCACACATTTAAGTTAATCAAAAGGATATGCAACATAAAATAAACAAAAAATTTATATGTGAAATACTCAAATAACTTTCATCTGTTAAAAATGTGTAATGAGTTTTTGGTCATCGAAATTAAGAGAACTTCAAATACATTTTAAATTTCCTCGGACTAATTAATTAATCTGATAAGTAACATTCGAAAATTTATTAGCCTCTTCATAAATGATACATTACTTCTGCCTATCGATATCGAAGATTTTTCCTCGGAGATTTCTATAATTTCCATATCCTTAAATCTTATAAAACTTCCATTGAACGGATATTTATCAATTTAGAATTTAGATCAAACATTATGGTAGGGTAGCCCATGTGGGGATTTTGGATTTACTCGAGCGAGTCAGATTAAGATATGTGCCACGCGTAGAGGGTAGCCCATCAGAATATTAAAACGAAAAAATCGATAGTTGGATTAGATTGGACAGATTATTAAATGAGCAGTTTTCAGCACGTAATCAACCTACCATATCTTAATCTGACGCGCTCGATTAAATCCAACGATTTTTTTGTTTTAATAGTAAGATCATTCATTTACAAATATAAAAACTATTTTGTCAATATCGAAAGTGGATTTTTGTCAGATAACTGGGGCCAGGAAGTTTCACCAGAAATATGTCTATTTTGCTTTTGCAGCTAAGCGCAATTCATTATACTATCAGAAAGTTTGGTTCTTTGCTACAACTGACATTAGCACCGATCTCATAGATTGAATGTTGTACAGTAACTTTTATTTGCTCAGGTGATTCTCAGATTCATCATCATTTTAAAGGATCCTATATTCTTCATCTTTGTATATGAATGTAAATGATATAGAATTGCATTTTATCAGAAGAAAACACGTAATGAATAAAATTTAAAACCACCTCTAAATATAAATAGATATTTATGCAAAGCATTATTTGAATACACACACACACTAAAAGTGACTGCTGCAACCAGTGGCTTTATCATCGCATCACTTTATATTTTAAAAATAAAATCAAAACATATAATGCAAGTATAATATTAAGTCATGGTGTGTATGGTTTTTGGGCGACTAGACCAATAGCTTTTCAATGGAACAAAATAATGTGATTATGAAAAATCAGAAAAATTTCATTTTACCGTTGGGTAACTGCTGTTTTATAAAACTACAATCAAGACTCATATATTTATCGAAGTAGCTGGACCAATACAGCACAGTGCTGCAATGAAAAACAACGTGGCGCACAGACAACATTGTACAATATTAGTAATAAAAAAAACAAGTTTTAGTAAATAGAAACTCACCTTGTCTGCCCAGATATGGAAATGGAAAACTGTATCCTATGCACCGCAATTTTACATAGTTGACACTTCCGAAATTATGTTTCATTACCACCTTTACGCAGATTCTTGATTAAAGGTGTATTCATACAAATCAGTCAAATCACAGTTCAATCATTCCATCTCAGTTTGGAATAATATTCTTTTGTATAATCCGATGCAGGGTTCCTACATTTGTCCGTCACGATTCAGTCTCAGTGATTCAATACTCCTTTAGTCACAGTTCCGCCATTTTTTAATTTCTCGTCAACAATATTTTTATAAATTGACTGACGGCGTTTTTTTGTAGGAATACACAAACTATTTGAGGAACAAGGGTAGCATGAATTCTGAACTGACACTCCACAGATATGTGTAAATAAGATCAGTTATTTTGACTGAGAATTGCTCATGACTGAACAATAACTGAACTTAGACGTGACTGATATGTGTCAATGGACCATAATGGATTGAATTGTTTTCTTTTGTTTCTATGGTTAAGAAATACTACTTATTAATAAAATGATATATAAGTCTGTGGATGGTGTATTATTTAACATTGGAAATTTCTCAAAGTTTATTAACAAAATTAAATGAATAACTATTTATATTTGCAATTAAAAATAATTACTAATGTAATTTCCTCCATCATTATTACAATTTTCACGAACGTAACTTAACAATTGTAACGAAAATTCAATAAATCATTATTTCTAAAGGCAGATAATTTTTCCAGTATTACTACAACTGGTCTATCATAATAGTAATAAATTTCAGCAGAAAAAAGCCTATTATTCAAGTCGACATATCGAACCGTAAGGATATTGTAAAATTTTTTATGTTATTTTTCGAGGTTAGAATAATAACTTTCTATCGATAAAGTGAATATACATACTTTATTATTTGAATTTGTAAGTTGACTTTACGAGGATGATGATTGTGTTGAAGGAGCAAGGGGATACGGATAAAAGGTGGTATATGTTATGGTACCTACATTTAAAAAAATCATTGGTGATCGTATGTGTTCATGTAACGACATTCCACAGCGTGCCGATCAACAACTTGCGGCATCGCTTTAACGTCCACCCGGCGCCCAAAAAACTTCTATTTCAATGTTTAATTTACACTTAAAAATTATGTTCATTTGCTTTTTTTTGTTTTTGGGCATCTCATTCAAGATTTCTTTTTGTTTGTTTCTTCAACAAAATTACCGTATTTTATGGTATTATATTGGATGAAACAAAGATCAACACACCAGAATAACTCGGAAAAAAAATGATAAAAAAAGTTTATTACTATTACTAAGTTGTAGCAATTATTTTGCACCCATATTCAATTTCAAATGGAACCACGCTTTTATGGTATCGTAACTGAATCTAGCATAATTTTACGTTCAAAGATGCATGAATTAAAATTCTGTTACACTTTCTAAAAACGATCATAAATTTAGGGAATCTATTGACAGATTTTGATTATTCACGAGCTAAAAATATTTTTTTAGTTGTTTTTTCTTCTTCTTAATTTTACGCACTTCTTTGAATACGTATTTTCATTTCTGACAGACAGGCAGACGAAAATGGTCTCATCCCATATGATTTTATGAAAACTTATATCAATTGTTAATTTATGCTAGTTTTTAAATAAAGAAATCATGGCACGACAATATATTAAGCTCGATTAAACTAAGACCCACAAAAATTCACTGCTAGTAATGGGAATGATGCATGCATATTTTTACTTAAATTGGCGCATATCATGTTGTAAACTTTTGTAAACTTCAACCATAAAATTATGTCATTGTTTAACCAAAATATGATGTCATATTAATGGTCAATGACCAATATCATATTTGGTAACAACAGCTTCAAATATATGAATCAAAACAATAATTTTTACATTGATAAATTATTACATTAAATAATTAGTTTTTTATTTGAATTCATGAATTGTTTCCAGTTCATGTTTTTATTAAGAATATAATAATAATTTACTTACACTAATTAATATTTTAAAGAAGTCATCCTAACAAAAATTTATTGTATCAGGGAATTGTACTACATGCTTATTAGACCGGGCGAAAGAGGTACTTTCATTCGGAAAAACCACGTACCTCATTCGGCCAATGACTTTGAGCTAAGATAATATCCTTGTAAAAGATTTTCATTTCGATTGAAAATTTTTTCCCAATTTCTTTCTTCCATAAGAATAACATATAAAGCAATTTTGTTTTTCATGTAAATATAAAACTTTTTACGAGTATTTGAAAAAAGAAAATTAAAAAATCCTCAGTAGAATCCTGGTAAACCATATTCAAAAATGTTGTTTTTTTTTTATATTGAATTCCGATTAGAACGAAAAGGAAGAATTTCGAAAATCTAATATCCGATAATCAGAACTCATTCTTCATGGCTCCTAAAATAAAAATACCGACTTCGAAATAATTTGACTTGTCAACGAGACATGTTACGACGAGGTTTTTCCTGCCTTCAACGTGTATTTCTGCTCTCATATGCTTACGCGATAATGTTTGTTTGATAGCGTTCAACATCTGGATCTTGGCCACAATGAGTGATTCATTACGTCAAAGATTAATCAGAAATTATATCCAACCAAAATTATAGGTTACCTATTTTTTTGTGTATCATAATGTCTTAATGTCGTGTGTAAAACAACTATAATCATTATTGTTTGATTTGACTTCGAAATCAATTATCTGAATTTTCGATTATACAGAATACTCCTGTTTTTATTTGATTCAGATAATCGGGATTCTACTGTACTCCTTACCTTAAAGTTGGCTCGACCAGATCGGGATCCTATTTCTAGGATATATTGAGAAATTTTGTAATTTTTGCAAGCAAATATACCTATTACTTTGGAACAAGGCAGAAAAATGTTTTCAATTTTCCAAAAATTTGCCCAAAAGATCACAAACTCCAATTGATTTCCGTACGTTTTCTCAATCAAAGTGTAACGAATGTGAGCGTGCGGTGTTTATATTTTTTCTACATTTCTCGACTTTTTCGTAAGCCTTTTAGACTGAATTCTGAAAAATTTTGTTTTTAACCCGTTTGACGATTTGAAATGCAGATAATCGTTCAACTAAGTATCAACACATACTCATTTAAATATTATTTTGATACCGCTGATTAATTAAGTGTGATTTTTTTCGTTATCAAAGTGTGAATTTTTAAGTTAAAAAATAATTCTCGCGTGATTTGAGCATGACTACTCAAGTATATAACTTGTACGTTGACCGATACACTTGATGGAACATTTTTCCGTTTTGTTTTGGTTTAGTTTTTTCAACATCATTAACTGTGATCCCTATTTAAATATTTTGAATTAATCGTCCACAATATATTTATTATATGTGAAATTGTCTTTTTCTTTGAATTTATTATTCTTTATTTGAATTACTAATTAATTTTTTTTTTTTTTACTAAGTACAGCTATAATCACGGACGATAGATTTTAATAAAGGGAATACCCCATACATTTTAAAAGTAACTGTTTTGTATTCAGAAAATATACAAAAAAACAAATAAGGGTAACAATTAACTGAGTTAATCGTTTAGATAGTCGACATATGATTGATTATTGATGTTTGAATTATTTTTAACCGACTTCAAAAAAAGTAAGTTTCTCAATTCGACCGTATGTTTTTATATTTATTTTATGTGTTCGTAGATAACTTAGTCGATTTTAATGAGTCCTTTTTTTTGTTGGAAAGGAGATATCCCAAGAGTGGTACCATGATAAGGAAACCAAGATCTGATGTTGTTCCTAAGGGAGATAAAGGGGCAAAAATAATTTTGAGTAATTAAATTCCATCCAAATTTTGAAAGTTTTCATGGTTGTATATAAATAACACTTAAAAGTAAAAATAAAATTTAAAAAAAAGTAACCACTTCAAAAAATTTAACTAAAATGTAAAAAATAATTTTTTATTAAAAACTTGAATAAATAATTTACTTGTGACCAATGACATTTCGAAGTTGGTGCAAATCTTATCCTTAGCAAAAAAATTTATTGGTTGGCGTCGACTGAGAAAGGTAATTGATCACAAGGAAATTACTCTTAGAAATTTTATAAAAAAATTATTTTTTACTTTTTCGTTCGTTTTTTTTTTTGAGAGTGGTTCTTTTTTTTTGAATAATCCAGGTAATACAGTCATAAATACAAATAAAATAATAATAAGAATAATATATTGTAATAATATATAAGTTTATTATCGAAATTTAAGATCAAATTTTGGCGAATCCAAACATTTTACCAAAAAAAAAAAGAAGCAAAAGTTCCTTGAATTTTTCTGCTATCTTTTATGATTCAAAAATTGGGTCAAGAAATGGAACCAATAGACCGATGGATATTATAAATTCATGAAATTATTGTTATCTCTTTCGTTTTTGAATTATTTTGATTACAATTTTCAGCTTACTTCGTCAATTTCGTCGAATACCCATAGTTCGTTCGCTTTCGCAAGTTAGTTTCAGCCTTTTATAATACTGAATCCTAAACTAAATAAATAATTAACAAATGGATATCTACCAAGTCATAAATGATCGTTCGTTGTCCTTGTATAATATTTAATGAGTATGTTAATGATTGTAATTTTTTTTTTTTTTTGCTTAGATAACTGGTTTTTCATTATTTAATATATAAATTTACAAACATCAATAAAAACCACTAGGCATAAAGCTAACCAATGCATGTACAAAATCATTTCAATTTTTAATAAAACAAATATTACAGAAAAAAATAAATTCTGGTATTGCTGCAATAAAATTCAACGGCTAATTTTTTTTATTTATATATTTTGATTTATATCTGGATAACTCAATAGTTGCATTGATTTCAAAACAAATTGACTTCATTATTATCTGTCCACATTCTTAAAATCCAGTATTTTTGTGTTTATCAATATTATTATTATGTGGTTTTATTAGATTTGTATTTATTTAGCGTCAAAAAAATTCGAATACAGGTAATTCTCTCTCTAGTAAAATGTTTTTTATGATACAATAAAATTTCTACGTTTATTTAAAGTTTTTATTTTTGTTTTAATCATTTTTATTAAAAAAAAAAATTAAATAATTATTTTATATGAAATATTTAGGTGAATTATTGCCTGTCATCTTTTGATCATAAATTTTGCTCTTTTATTTTAATTACATCTCATCCGAATTGAGGATTCTTAATTAACATGGCACAATATGGAAAATTGACACAATCTCGCAAGTTAGTCATGTTTCGTCGACTAATACAAAGTTTCGACTTTGGTCAATCCTTTTGCTGATTTTTGATCGATGCCGAATGTGTGATTGAAGGTGTTTTTGTGGTCGAAGATTCGGCTTTGGCCATCTACACTAATTATACAAATAGAAAAATAAAATCCACGTGTGTAATATCACAAAATATTCCAAAAAATTTAAATTACAATTCCCCAATGACCGCCTTACAAGTTTGAGAAAATCAATATGCTTTTGAAGGTTTTCGAATTTATCTTTGTTTGTATAATAAAGGTACATACTGCTTAAAATTTGGACCGATGTGCTGCCGTGAAACTAGATACTAGAAATCTATTTGACTTTAGTTTTCTTATTTTCCAAGCTTCTCTTTTTTTTAAATATACAACGATCTATCGTCCATCCAAATTTCAACGTTCTACCTACACGGGAAATGATACCCATTCCTATTTATAATTTTAAAAGCTGATGGAGTAATGGCATTAGGACTATTTCTGGTGTTTAGACTTCCCACATGTACCCAAAAGTAAAAATGTTATTCCAAAATAAGAATAAATTATCTGTATCCTTCGAAATGATAATGCTCTTTCTATACATGAAAATATTATTATACCATCTCTTTTTATTATACCATCTCCTTTTCATAATTGAAATCCTTTAATATAGAAAATAGGTAAGAAAGTTTCTCTGTTTTTTCTTTGACGTAAAAATTTATCGTCCTTTCAAATGTCAACATTAACATGCGTTATAACTTTAAAATTTTAGTGAATAAGTTAGTTAATATCATGAAGTATGAATATAATTAAAAAGAACTCTTGGATTTTTCGAATAAGTTTCAAGTTCTGCCCCAATTCTAATCCTAAATCAAAATGTTTTGTATTATTTATAATTATCAACGAGTAACACCTTCTCAGAGTATCATTACGACTAGATAATTCATATTCATGATGACTACTTTGTAGTCGAAATACGTATTTATAAAATACAAAACATTTTGATCTAGGAAGTTGTCACAAAAAAACGAAATTTAATATCGTAAAGCACATTTTTTGAACTATTGAATTTTAGCTATCGATAACAGTACATCCAGTCATTGTTCAAAAAAATGGTTGAGACTTTATGTAATGTATTGATACACTGCATGGGAATAAGTCTGGAACTTGGTCCCCCCGACGCATTACTACATTGAAATATGTATTTTAATATAATGTTGAAGTATAAGTTTAAAACATACTAAATATATATATAAAATGTATATATATATAAAATAAAATATATGTATTAATTGTATGTAAAATATAATTAAACTTAACAACTATTTACTGTGTACATGTAATCTAATGTAATGTATGTAAAAATATATAGATATTAAAATTTATAATGATTAGCAAATTAATATACATTATTACTATTATTACTTTCTTAATAACTTCATCATTTCAATTTCAATTATTATCTACATACAATTTAATAATATTGTCTATTATTTTTTTTTTTTTTTATATTAATGAAATATATCATTTTTTATTATCTTATGTGAATAACATGAAATTACTTTATTCATACGCTTTATATTATAAACTTAGTATACATTTTTTTTAATTGTTCGCGAAAAGTAAGTAAAATACACTGCCAGTAATAGGTAAAAAAACTTTCGCGTGTTGTATAAATTTGCACACTTAAATAGGAATATGTAAAAAAATAAATTTTTTTACGTTTCAATAATATAAAATTTTCGGTACCATACATTCGGTAAGGCAGCAAAAACATCTATGCGTTACTGACAGTCGTACTACTCACACTTGGCAATAATGCAATATTTGTATAATTCAGTTTTATTTTCATTCATTTTCATAATTTTTCATTTATATTATTTTTTTAAACAAAAAATGCGTAACCAGGGAAATAAAATTCCACTGATGTAAATGCAAATAATATAAATTTTATATTGTTGAGCAGATCATGAAAAATGATAATAAAACTATTATCATTTTCTAATTTGGATAAATATAAACCGCATTTAAAAAAATGAAAACTTTTTAATTTTTTTAAGGTTTTTTATTTTGTAAATTAATTTATATATCGAACTTCTGCTCGATGTAAGCAAAGAATTAAAAAAAAACTAAAACCAGAAATATTGAAGAAAATCATTATGTATGACGATAAATATAATTTATAATATTTAATATTTAAGTAAATACCAAAACAAAATGTCAAAGTAAATTTAAATATTATCAAGTAGTTGCCTAGTTAATAGTAGTTCATAAATACATTATTATTTATTCTAGATATTCCTTAGGTGTGGCTATTTATCGGCTACCGTTTTGGAAAATTATAATTTTACATATATTATTAATAGGTATAAAACATAGATTAATGTGGAATAATCCTACACCTTATTTCACCACAAAAGCAACCAAAGAATTTTAATAAACTTTATCTCCAAAATTATTTTGGTATAATTTAAGTTTTTGAATATTAAATATAGAAACTCCTTGTCAAAAATATTAGAATGAAGGTAGGTACAGAGCGAAACATGCCTCAACATTTTAAACTTAAGCTCCCTGTACACGGTCAAATTATTTGTCAAATTTTAATTTGATAAACGTGCTTGTCAAATTTTTGAATTTGTGCAAGCTTTTTGACGTGTTCGTCAAACATTGTAAATGTTTGACGTGTTTTATGGAAATTTCAATTAACGGTGTGTTTGCAACAATGTTTGTCAAATAAGATCTCAGTTATAGCCTTGAAACCATGGAGAACACAACTGCGATGAATGACAACATTATTTGACGAAAACATCAAACAAGCCGAGCGTGCCCACTTTTAAAAAATTTGACAAACCCGGTTGAGAAATAATTTGAACGTGTACAGGGTACTTAACAAATTTATTTGATCTATTGGTCTGATAGTATGCGCTTTTGTTTGATGAAAACATTACGTTTGACTTACGAAATTGACAAAATAATTTGACAGTGTACAGGACCCTTTAGTTTTTATTAAAAATTATGATGCTAGCTAAATAATTAGGTTTTGGAAAATTCTTATTTAGATCTTTTTCCATTTAGTGTCGTCCAGCTCCAGACGCCCGCTACCATGTGTCGACCGTTATAAAATAAATCTCTGCACCTTCCGTTTTATATAAATTTGATTCACGCATTATATAAAGTTAAATGGAGCTCGTAAACCACAACCGGTGGTAACATCCATGCGGGAAAAATCGGACAATTTTACAGGTGTAGACCTACATTAATACAACGTACACACCAATTATGCATTTATCTGATCCAGGACTTTTATACGATCAGCTCTCGAACCATTAGTAATATTTGACACAATTTAACTGATTGTTTTGGTAATAACTAGTCGAATAATACAAATTGTGAAACTATTTATCAATTAAAAGTTACAGTAATGTTTGCAATTCAATATATAATTCACCAACTTAACTATCCAGATTGAATACGTTATTAATAAAGCTGTTCAAACAATTATATTACGAATGCATAGTGTTGTACATCCCATTCCGAGCCGTATGAAGGTCGTTCATAACTATTCTCTATAAACTTTTGGGGAAAGTTATGTTAAAAAGATGATTTGTCATATATTGGATCTGTCGTTGTTATACAAAGTTTAACTTCCTACCCACTTTTGCAATCAAGGAAAGATGGAGTAGTACCATTTGCTACTTTCTACAAACTCCTTGTATACATACAGAGTTAAAAATTTTGTGTAAAATTGAATCGTTACTACTGTACCTCAAAAATTGAGCATTATATGTAAACTTTAAGATATAGACGGTCAAAATAAATATATTTGTTATTGATATAATAAAAGCAACGTACATAACTTGTACCGTCCGATATATCTACGTCTATCGTATGTATTCATGATTATTGTATAGTTTATTTATTTATACTGTTGTTGTTGGTGAACCAGTCTGTCTGTCTGTCCAATAGCGAAGCGGCACCTTTGATATCATTAGCGACATTAACACACACAAATACAAACCGATATATAGGCTGTGTGCTGTGCTATAATTCTTTAACACTAAATAAATATAAAATTACAGAGCGATACAAAAGGTGATATACATAATGTTATTCTATATATTGAAAATATTTTTAATTTATTGTTCTATCATGTCAACCTACTGATTATTTTGGTATGGGACCATTCGATGCGAAATTTCCAATTATTTAAAATATCATTATTCGATACTTGAATCGGAAGTGATGATAACAACTTATATTATTAATTGCTTAAATACTTGGTATATTTTTTATTATCAATGTTTGAACTATTTTTAATGATTAGCATTCATAAAATATTCTAAATATACATTCCATATAGTAATAAATAGGCATATAATAATACATATTGCGAAATTGAAACTAAAATTGTGGCGGTGAATGCATCTGTGGTGTAGTTGATAGCTCGCCCGACTAGCATCGTTTAAGTAAGTTTAAAGAGCTTTGCAAACTTGATTGCCAGAAAATTAATGGAATTTTTTGAACTTCGTGTAAAATTCGATATTCATCACACAAACACAGATGAAAACATTCAAAACGGATATACCAAGTATAGTTTAGAGGTGTAATTTAGAAGTAGGTGTTTTCGTTGTGTTATTCATCGGTTCACGTTTTTGGTATTATATGGGTATACTAATTAAGAGTCAAGTTTTTGTCTTGTTTTTATATTAAAAGATAAATAAAAATAAAAAATAGTATCTAAACAAAATACGAATCAAAGAAGATAGCGATCTGATGTTGTTGTTGTTGTATTTATTTATTTTTTTATTCAATATTATGTATAATAAAAATAACATTACTACGATTGTCGGTTTCAAAAAAAAAAAATGTAGATCCAATATTTGATAGTATAATCATCATCAGTCGTTCGTTTTTTTTAATTGTGTTTTTTTATTGATTGATTTTTATACTTGTATTAATTCTAGTAGTTAAAATCATAAATGTGGGCTGTAAAATTTATTTATGTGCTGTGATGTGGTTTATTATATGACGATTAACAGTATGTTCCAGTATAATTGTCGTGGCATGTGACTTTTCTTGGAATCAACTTTGCTATATCTAAATCTATGTTTCAATACGTGAAGCAAAAACTTTGTACCCCTTGACGCAAATTGGGAAGGCAAAGGAGTGTGAAATTTGTCACACTTATAGTTTATATAGAGAACGACTGGAGAATGCTAATATTTTTTTAAAATTATGCATAAAAAATACAATACAAAAAATAAAAATACATTACACACACATATGTAAGAGGTGCCGCTTATTTTACATACACTACCATATATACGCATATATACACTTTTGTTTAAATGCACGCGTTTGATTAAAGGCAGTGAGATTCACTTTTGAGTGATTTAGGTCGAATTTGTTGCTTATTCTTCTGATAAGAAACTTAAGGCCGTTACCAAGAAAATCACTTTTTTCCATTTTTTTAGAAAATTTAAATACACATTCATTAAAATATCTAATCATAGAAATATATTTTGTCACCAAATTTTTGAATCATGATCACTTAATGGCTCAATTTTCTTAATAAAAAATTGAGTACTTATTTAATTTTTCAGCACCTAATTTTGAACATATTTAAATTCAATTTTGAATACTTTTGCTCTGCTATAAGCTTGACTAGTATGTAATTTTGCCACAATATTATACACGCACTGTATAAATTTAAAAAAAAAAGTTGATAATTTTATAATAGAAAAATCTTTATTGAACGGATATTCTAAATAAATTTAAGTAATAAATAAATTTGGCGCCTTTTTAATAATTTTAAAAATGCTTTTCAATCAATTTTTAGGTATTGATTTTAACTCTTATATTAATCTTTATTAAAATTTTCAAAAGAAATTTTTTATAAAAAAGAATCTTCTTCAAAAAACTGCACTAAAAAGTAAAAAATTATTTTAAATTAAAATCTGCTCTAAATAATTTTTTAGTTAAGGATTAGATTAGCACCGTTTTCGAAAGGTAATTGGTCGCAAAGAAATTATTTATTGAAGTTTCTAATTTAAAATTATTTTTACTTTTTAGTTCATTTTTTTTTTTTGACGTGTCTTATTTTTGAGTGTTGTCTACAACCACAAAAAATTTTTCGGTTGGATAAAATTTAAGGACTCAAAATAGTTTTTGCCCCTTCTCTCCGTTAAGGAGCTTCAGCTTATCATGGTATCACCCTTGGAATATATCGTTTCCACGTAAAAAAAATATACACGCTTTCGAATTGAGAAACCTCTTTTTTTAATAATATTACAATTTATTCCTGGCAATTTTAATACCTTAGAAATAGTCCGATAAAACATTATCAAAATGTAGAAAGAATTCAAACCATAAAGAAAGATGTTAGGTCAAAACAAATCACAAAGATTTGTATTGTATATGTTGTGAGTAAACAAAAATTATAAAAATGAATCTTATTTCAAAAAAGTTCAATCACTATTATGAGATTTAGTAGAATAAAAATTTCTATTTAACCAGAACTCTTAAATAAAGAATATATATAAGAATACATTTGTTGTGCTCTTAAACGAACACTTGAGTGTAAAAAATATGATAGTTTGAATAAGGGTTAGCACATTAAACTTTAAAATATGCTTATTACAAAATTAATTTTATTTTCAATCCCCCTTTTACTATAATTGTGATCATTCAACTAAATGAGTATAGCTGTACTCGTAACGTAATGTAATGAATTATTGTATTTGTTTGTCAACAAATATAAACGATATACTATTTTAAAAAAGGAATAGAATAGTTTATTTAAGAAATTGATTTTTGAAGTGTATAATCAACATCTCTGTGGAATTGATTCAGTATTTTAATTAGTAATTTAAAATACAATTTTTTATATACATTCTCAATTTTATTTTCCAAGTAAATATGTATTATTTATTTTCTTTTTATTCTATTGTACAAGTTTAAAATAAATCCATACTATAATGCCATTGTCGGATTAAGATACCGCGGAGATTATAACAAATGAAAACAGGGTGGTCCTAGAATTGAATTAACTATTACATTATAGGTAGTAAATAAAACAGAGAGCATTTACAAAACACTTTTATTTTCTTGTTTTATCAATTGCGTTATAATAAATTTTTCTAGGTAGAGTAGGGTAGGCAAAACACTTTTCTATGCCTTTTTACCGATTTATATTTTACACTAGCTCAACCCAAATATTAATTTTTCTGACAACGGTGGGAATCGAGCACACAACCTCGGTAATTTACCAAAGCCGGTATATTTCTAAGTAAATCATTTTCTATATTCCTTATAGCTAGGTAATTCAAATATTCTTGTCCCATTGTGGTTCTGAAGAAATGTTTAATTCGTTTTAATATTGAAAAAGAATATTTTTATCGGCGCCGTTCTCGATCATCCAACTCAAGAAAATGCGTAACATTGTTTTGATATTTGGAAAGGCGACACAATTTCAATGATTTTTTTTATGAGAAATTATTTTAGTTAGGACTCCAATTCATGTCATGTTGTAAGATTGCAATAAACTACTGAACCGATTTTGATCAAATAAAATTAAAAGATAGGATAGTTTTTATCTCAATAATTTCCATTTTTTACCGCAAAATAACGGTTATCAACCGGCTCAATGGCCAAATGAGTAAAGGCACCTTTATCCATGTGACTACTAAGGCTTGTGGGTTAGAATTTAGACAGCGGTAGTGTGATCAATTATTTAAAAAAATGGACGGTGGATTGATCACACTGTCGTCGATGGGATAAGAACGAAATAACCGGATCCACCAACAACACAATATAATTATCATCTTGAGTTAGAAGGCATTTTTGCCTTCAGGTGATGGAGTGTTCTAAAAGAAGGTATAGATGACCAAAAATTTCTAGGTCTTGGATTCTCCTTCTTTTGATTTTCTATAAGCTTGCGATCTTAATGGCCATAATGAACTTTTTATTTTTAATACTAAGATTTTAATTTTCTTGTTTTATTATTATCTATTAAACAGATTTTTTTTAATGGCATTTACAAATGTTACCCATTTTCCTTATAGGGTAAAGTAAAAATACCAAGTTTTTTCTATGTAAGCCATAGAAAATGTTTTTTTGCAATCGATTGAGAAGTTGTTTGATAAAATGTCACTGCGAAGCGTGATTCAGTATGTTAGTACCTATATAAGTTATTTAATTAAATAAAGAAATCATTTAAACAGTCATGTTCTTATATACAGTAAAAGTAAAGATATTCATTCTAACATACAATTATTGCATTTTAAAATAAATAAATAATTATAATAACACTCTAATACTAAATATATAATATATACGTACTTATTTTATATTCATATAGTTAAATTCACATCATATAAATTAAATATAATATAACTACTTTACAAAATGTCTTCACAATATTTTCTTAACTGTCGCCTGTCTCCACAGTTACTATAGGTACTGTGTCATAATGATTTTTAAATAAATAAATATTCGTCTGTACTGTACGTTCGTACGACCGCTATACCGATTTGTTTATGTATGATGAATGTATATGAAGACTTTGTACGAAAAAGTATTACTTTATAATTATTGTGTGTTTGAAATACAGTCAAAACTATGTATAATACAGTAAACATCTTGAAAGGCCTCAGATACTATTGGTAGGGGAGCCCAAGCGGGGATTTTTTAATTTACTCGAGTGCGTCAGATTAAAGATTCGGGAGATATCTTACCCTTTGTTGAGTATATCCACCAAATCTTAGCTTTCTTTATGGTGCGTATAGGGTAGCAGATCAGAATAGTAAAAAAAAAATCGATAGTTGGATTTCATCGGGCGTGTCTACCATATCTTAATCAAACGCGCTCGATTAAATGCACCTATCAATTTTTTCGTTGTAATATTCTGATCGGCTACCCTATATTCGCGGCACCATATAAAAAACAAAGATTTCGTGGAGGTACTCAACAAGGAGTAAGGTATTTCCATTATCTTAATCTGACGCGCTCAAGTAAATCCAAAAATCGCGTCCTAGGCTGCACGTACACTTTTCAGCACGTAATCAGCAAATTTTTCGTATTTTCATTTTTATTTTTGAAAGCTTGTAGAAGGTTCACTCACGAGTGAAAAATTGTATGATCCATTATGCCTCCCAGTAATCTAATCTACAAAATAGATCTAATCTTGAGCTTTTGTAAATTTCAATTTAGCATCTGGGTTCCTCTAAAGCCTTTGGTGAGCCATTAAAACAATACTTTTTCAAGAGGAATTAACACAAAAAATATAACCTCTATAATGAAAATATTGTCTAATGTAATATACATTGTATTTTTTCAATTTTTCACGCAAAATTATCCAAATATTATAAAATTTGGTATGCAAACGGAAGGCGTATCGCGAAGAGTTTTTCGCGAAACAACATTTCTAAAAGTAAAAATCAAATATTTATTTTTAATTTCAAAATATTTTTTATATGCACCCGAAAATTGAAAATACAATATATATCACATTAGAGATTGTCGTTATTATAGACATCTCAATTTCATGTGGCAATTCCTCTTAATATCGAACTTGTTTGGTGTTATTCGACTATCGAAAATGTATCTATACATATTTTTAATTGCAAATGTATATTAGAGAAGATTATCAATGAATGGTTGTTGATGGTAGAATATTTAGTGAATTAATGAAATTAAAACTAAATATGTATAGAACATTTATAGAATTTAAATAAAAAATAAAATAAACAACGCAATGCCAACCCAAGAATACAATACAAAACTAATGTATTATTATATTTAAAGAAACAGAATATATTATACAAATATATATATATGTATAAAGTTTTATATAATATAAAATAAAATATATTATATTTATAGAAACGACAGGTTTGTTCTAAATAACATTTTATAAAAGATAACAAAAATTTAATTCACGAACGTAAAACATACATATACACACTCGTTTTGTAGTTAAGGAGTCAGAGTTGATTTAGGCTGCCGTCATAGTGGAAAACGTAATTGTTTTTATGTTCTCTTGTCGCTTGTATCATATTATGAATTACACATTTTTATACTCGTCATATACATAGTCTAAAGTTTGTATGCTAAAAAATATTGACCGCACAAGAAAAATTTTGGTATATGGTGTTCAATTTAATTAGTCCAATTTCAGCACGTTTGAAAAGAGATAGCGAGTTGAAATTTTGATGATGTACTTTAGTTTAAATTTCTGAGAGCAAAATCAGACCATTGGGTCCGAGACCCAACTTTGGCACTCTAAAGATAAAAGAAAAATAAAGACCAAAAATTGTTGGTTTTTTTAAACAAACAACTTTTGTATGAAACATTTTTTATTAAGTACATATACATATTATTACAATATATGTATTTATTTATAGCTGTTTAGATTTAGAGTATTTAATGAATGCTAATGATTAAAATAGTCCTAACATTGATATAATTAAATCGTATGTTACAGTATCTAAATTTGTTATAATAATTTTAAAATATATTATTCAAATAAAAAAAATTAAGAAAGCCTTGCTTTTTCTTAGCCTCTTAAAATTTGTGACAGGAATTTTTAATCATGCATGAAAATTTTTATAGTTTTAAAACGACGAACAGATGAAAAGCGACGAGAACATTTCCTCATTTTCTGTCGGTAGTCTCCAATGACTACCCTCACCGTTTTTTTTAATCTAGTCTAGTTTACAAACAAAAAGAAGGCAAAATACAAATTAAAAAAAAAAAAATCAATGCAGTCTATCCTTTACCAAGAATTTCTCTTATTTGTATTTTCTCAGGGTCTACTCAATTTTTCTCGGCCAACATTCCCAGAGAAAAATTTCAAACGAAAGTTGTAGATATAATTGATAAGATTGGTATGTGTTTGAAATGTTTGAATTAAAAATTAGCATTCCGCATGTGGTTGTTGGAAGATTACCATTAACTCCCTAACTATGCCTAAAGAAAGGAATATCCATCTTCATATAAAATAAACAAGTATAATGTCATTTTCACATTTAATACTAAAAATAATATATTTAAAAAAAATACAAGGTGTGTATTTAACGATTAGGCCTTGTATGTAGATTCATTTCGCTGAGATTTGAAGATGTTTGTTTTACGCTCCTTAAAGGAAAAATCTTCAAATTTCATAAGAAACTTAAATATTTTTTCAAATTATAATATTTTACATTGAAAGTAAATCCATTCGGCGTTTTGCCTTTAAAAAACAAATATAAGCGAATATTGTATAATTTTCTATTGCTTAAAAATGTCAACAATTTAGCTCTTATAGCAAAAATTATTTTAGTCTTTATTTTGTGACATATTTTGACTATATTGAACTGATTAACTCTAGTACACTTTTTAATTTTTTGGTTAATAACATTCTGTTGCAACTTTTTTTACACATTTGATAAAATTACATCGGTTTTCATATTTTTTTCCCGAAAATTTGTTCATTTCACATTTCGAATAAATTTCGATTTTTTGCTCCGATTTCCTAAATCAACAATTTTTTGTATTTTATAAAAACAAATTTTGTATACAAAGTAGCCACCATCATCATTATGTATTATTACGATTAGCTAATTCATAGTGATTATGACTACTTTGCAGTCGAAATACGTATTTATAAAATGCAAAATTCGACCATAATGACTCAAAAGTGATTCTCACTGTCTTTAAACAAATCAGTACATATACGTGCCTTTAAACGAAACAATATATATACGTGCCTTTAAACAAAACAGTATATTAAACAAAATAGTATATATGGGTGCTTATAGTAGAGTGTGTAATATAAGCCACTCCTTTTATATATGTGTTTGTCATAGTGTGTGTAATGTTTTTTTTTATTGATTTAATATCTTTTTTATGCATAATTAAAACAAAATTAGCATTATGTAGTCCTTTAAACTATACGCGTGCCAAATTTCATACTCCTCCGTCCGCTTAATTTTCGTAGAAAGTGGTACAAAGTTTTTGCTCCACGTTTTAATAAAAATATAGATACAAAAATAATTTTTTTACACAACATAAATAAATTGTATTGTTTGAATAAAAATTAAAATAAATAATCAAAAGTTAATTTTTTTCTTCTCTGAATTGTATTAAAATTTCATTTGCCATTCTATTAATTCACATATTTGCCACGTTTATTATTCTTTTTTTTATCGTATTACATCTAACTTCACAAGTATTCTTCAATTCAACCACACATATTTCGTTCCATTAAGAATGAATATAAGCATACTAAAATAAAATGGAATTCAAGAACTAGATAAATTTATTCATTTGATTTATTTTTCGTTGAATAAGAGATTATAGGTACTATGACTTGAATTAATTTTTGTTGATTTTAGAGCGTAGAACATAGTCAATTGGTGCCATTCGTTATAACGACAATATAAAATAAGATATTCACCTCAAACATCTAATCAATTAATGTGAGTTCCACAGGTTTTAACAATAAAATTGGTTAATATTTATTATAAAATATTTTTCAATAAATCTGTATGTTTTAACCGACTTAAAAAAGGAAGTTCTCAATTCGACTGTATGTACTCTTTTTTATGTTTGCTACCTAAGAATTTTCACCTGGGTGAACCGATTTTGATGATTTCATTTATATTTGAAAGCAGTTGCTTCTCGTATAGTTTCAATACAATATGGTCCAGAACTGATGTCCCTAAGGGGAGAGAAGAGGCAAATGCAATTTTTAGTGCTATGTATGTTCGCAGAAAACTTCGTGGTTTATGAAACCGATTTTGATAATTCTTTTTTTGTTGGAAAGAAGATATCCCAACGATGGTACCATGATGAGAAAACCATGATCTGATGAACTTAGAGGAGAGAGAAAGGGCAACAGCAATTTTTAGTGATTAAATTTTCTAAACAAAAAATAACAGCCTACAAAAAAATTAATTAAATAATTTTAAATTAAACCTTGTGACTAATTATTTTTTGAAGTTGGCTAAAAAATTAATTGGTTGGCATCGACTGAGAACGGTAATTGGTCACAAGGAAATATTTTAAATTATTTTGTACTTTTTAGTTTATTTCATTGAAAAAAAAAATTAAATTATCTGAATGTGATAGACTTGTGTACCAAATTTTATAACAATCGAACATCGTGCTCGAAAGCTATAGCAGAATACACGTAGATAAATACACACAAACGTCTAGTTAAATCGTAGACCTCATTATGTTCGATCTAAAATAAAAAATGTTCATTTTATTGAAGTTTCATGCTATGAAAAAAGTTTCATATCACATATAATTTAAAACAATCTCTAATAGATGATAATTTATTAAACTTTAAACATTAGACTTTTATTATTAACCTTTCATATTTGCAATTTAGTCAGTGAAACGCTTGCTTAACCTAATAAATTTTTACAAAATAATAATAATAATAATAAAATAAAAAAATTTAGCAATCTTTGCATATTTTATTTGAAACATAATAAACATTATGTTGAACAAAAATTGCAATTAACTAATTCATTTGCTAAATAAAAGAATTCTAAATAATAAAAGTTTTTTTTTTTTGTAAATCTTTATTTTATATTCCTAATAAAAACATATAATAATATATGAATAATACCTTATACATAAAATATGCTCATATAAAGCCTCTACATACAATTACTTATAATATAAAAGTATAAATCTTTTATTACTTTTGTGCATTATGAAAAGAAATTATTATTTTTGCGATATCATAAATTTTTTAAACAGACGGCCGCGATACTATTTATGGATTATAAAAAGTACATAGATTATTATTATTATTATTATTATTTCAACATAAAAAATTGGTCGACTATGACCAATCCGTAGACAAATTAGTAGTACTGGAGCCTAATTTTTTAGTAAAGTGTACTTGTGAGTTGATGACAATTGTCGTAATTTAAAAAAAATTGTATTATGTTTGAATAAAGTTTTGCATAAAGATTACAGAATTTATTGTCATATATTTTTAAGAAGCAGCCTAATTTTCTATTTGACAACATTAAAAATATACTATAAAATATGGCCATCCTATAAGATAATAGCCTAAACATATTTCAGTATATTTTAACTAAATTATGTTTTGCAAATTAAACGAAATAAAATGTAATAATTTTTGAAATTTTATATGGAACATCCTGTGATTGGTAACAGCTCTGGTGACGTCAATAACTAGTAAACTATAGAATATATTGAACAAAAATGCCATGGCAGGTAATGTACTGTTTTGTTATATTTATATGAACAAGTTTATTGGCGTGTTACGTCACACGTATCACGTGATAAACGGCATTGCAAAAAACATCGTTTTTCGCGTTATTTTGGAAATAATTTAACATTGATTTTCATTGGAAACACTGAAGATTTCCCAGAAATATCTATGTAGTGTGCCTATTATAAAATAAAGAATTGTTTAAAATGATTTCCAAAAATTAGTCATATAGCCTCCTATTGTCGCCATTGATAAAAAACTTTATTCAAACTATATATAAAATTTTTCTAAATTACGCTATTTTTACATTTATCGACAAAAACCCCAAAATATCTGAAAACTTGTCTATTATAAAATGGAAAAATTTTTTACAGTAAAATAGCCAAAACGGGAATCATAATTTCCCATTCTACAGTTTTCACGAAAATAATTAGGTGTGTAAGACACTTGGTTTGCAACTGGCTTTTATACTTATGTGTAAAATTTTTTGACTTGACTACTATGTATGGTCTCTTATGGGCTACTCAACAAATACGGATATAAAATATACAATATTTAATCAAATTAAAATCAATAAATAATTTTTATTTATTTTTTAATAAAAAAATGAACATTTTATAGGCGTGTGTGATTTGTATCTGCGTCAAGCTAGCAGAGCATAACATTCAAAAGTGAATGTGATCAAAATTAGTTTAGATGCTTCAAAATAAAATTTTTAATCAAAAAAATTAAGTCATTAAGATGCATTGCTGCCGGTATATCATTCTGGCAGAGCAATTCTGAAATAAAAACTGTAATAATATAAGTACCAAAATTAGACCCTTTAATAAAGTGCCCTTAATAAAAAATACCAAAAAAATCCGTTCATCATTCATTTTTTTGGCATGATACACCTAATTCTGGTCTTTCATTATACTAATAAAATTATTTTTTCACATTGTTCGACCAGCGTGATATCAGGGCAGCAGAGCATCATAGTGATTCAATTATCTTAATTAAAAATTTGACCATCTAAAAAGCTCCAAACTTTGAGAATATTGAAATTAAATTTTGAATACTTAGCTCTTCCAGTTTGATATCATGGCAGCAGTGCATCATAATGATTCAATTATCTTAATTAAAAATTTGAGCATCTAAAAAGCACCTAACTTTAAGCATATTCCAGTTCAATTTTGAATAGCTAGCTTGACGGACCTGTGGTTGGTGTATGTGGTGAGTAAGTATGTATGTATAATATTTATTTTTTTGTACTTTTTATTAAAAAAAAATTAAAAATATGGTTTGTAAAAATGACATCATAAATAATATTCTTAAAACCACACCCAAGTGGCGCCATCACATACCATAACAAATAGTAGTACTATAATAATAATAATAATACTTACATATTGTACCGAATAATGTTTAAAATACATGCCATGCACATAAGAAGTAGTTTCTTGTTTAAATACAAGAAAATGTGATTTCTTTTAATACATATTTACTTTGTTTATAACAAATATAGTCAGATATTTAAATATATTATAAGTATTTAGAAATATAAATATCGATTCTCTCATGAAAACTGTTAAAAAATATTAAGAATTGGCGCAAGAGTACCAAAAACTATTCCATCTCAATTTTTTTTTACGTGATATTCTATTTGAATTGTCCTACATGATATAGTCTGTGTTTCGCAACCCTGATGGGGTTACTAGGCAGTAAGGTGTGATGTCATCAAATACGATATTTAACATTGACAATATACAATATTAATGACATCATACCTTACTGCCCAGCAATACCATCATGTTTCGAAACATACACATTAAAAAAAAGACGGTGTTTTTTATTTTGAAAATCTCGGATATCTCTGAAAATCGATCCACAATCTATCATTTGGTACCAAATCCACTTCAGTTCATGTTTGGGTGGAAATGTGAAGAAATCCAGTGTTATGGTTCTTCACAAACCAAATATACCTGAATATATAGCAATCTCAAAGTTGGAGGCTATGTTTTAATTAGAAAAATCGTCATAATTTTAGCTTAAATTTAGCTAATTAACACGTATAATTACAATACATTTTATTATTATATATGTATATACAACTGTATAGACTGGATATTTATAATATTTAATGAATACTTATGATTAGAGATAGTTCAAATACTGATAATTATATGGCGCATATCAAAACCGCATGTTGTGTTGCTAAACAATTAAGTCTGTTAGTTGTATAGATACTCGACATATGATTGAATATTGTTTCATAAAATTCTGTAAACTTCCAGTCTAAATAATTATAATATATACATGTATAATAATATGTATAAGCTAAATTTGAGCTAAAACTGTGGTGAATCCTAAAATTCATGAATTTAAACTCAATTTTTATGTTTAGAATGCGTCATTAAAAAACAATCGGAAATGGACTAATTAGGTATTTCAATGAACACCTATACTAAAATTTTGTTTGTTCGGTCAATATTTATTAGCGTTACAAACTTTAGACTAAAATTAACATACTCTGACATATTCTATATGTCGAATATAAAAAGTCTTACATTATTTTTACTGTTCACACTGTAATATAAGAATTATAAAAATAAAATACAAAGGATTTCGTAAAATAAATATTTAGTTAAATATTATTTAAAAGAATATATATATATATAAATATATATATATATATATATATATATATATATATATATATATATATATATATATATATATATATATATATATATATATATATATATATATATATATATATATATATAAATATTCAAACTATACACATTGTCAGTATATATACAGTAGCATATAAACAATAAATTTATGAAATACGTTAGAACATTTTATTTAAATAAAATAAAATCTATGTACAAATAAAATAAAATACGCGGGGATAGCTAGTGTGGTGAGTCGGTATTAAGGACTTATATACCGAAAAATATTTGTGATTCACACATATATGATAAATTATAAAAAATATTTAACATTTCAATGAGAAATCCGTGTGTGTTCTCCTACTGTGTGTATAATAAAAATGCAATAATATTATAAAATTTATACCGGATGTTTCAGTTAAATTCTTCAATAAAAACTCATATCCATGAAGTGATGGAAATATGATCACATTCTGATTTTATAATAGCCTCAAAAAAAACCAAGTGGTCTAGGTGGGACCTGCAAAGTCCACCCAAGGAATTTCTCAATTAGGAATTTAAAAAAAAAGTTTCTTTATTATAACGAATTGAATTTAATATAGGTATTTTTTATCTTTTATCAAGTTTTGTTTTTTTCAAAGTCATTCAGTTTTAGGTTACGTAATTACGTGTCGAGGATCGACGTCGTTGTCACTAACAATCCTCGAAACGAAAAATTCCGAACGCACATATATACACACACTGATATCTCTCCAAAGAACGTTGGAATTGAGTTCTAGTGACCTGAAATGTAAATACATGTAAAAATTTTACATTCTCAGGAAGTTCCCACTGAGAAGTTAAAAACACAAAAGAATTATTTTGCTCTTTGCTTTCATAGTTTAAAAAAATTGAGCTTTATATAAACATATCAGAAGATGGTTTTCATTTACATATCGTATTCAAAACTAATCCATGTGTCGAAAATATCGATTTTTTATCGTTATTCCATAGAAGAATGGAAAACTAAATAAATGGTGGAAAAATATTTTCCATAATTTTTAATAAGTTTAAAAAAGTTTTCTATACATACCAGAAATTAATTTTTCCAAAACAGATTGTCATTTCCCCATTTTATTTTTTTAGATATTTTGTCATTACCACCTGTTGTTTGTTCACATACATGTTCTGATACAATTTATAAAAAATTATCTTTTAAAGATTTCAGAAAATTATTAAATATTAAATGATAAAATACAAATTGTCTTACATAGAAATGAGTTTTACAAAAATATTTGAACGAAAATACAGGAAAAAATATTTACATTTTAAAGTTAGTTAATACCTAATGTATGTTTCCATGACAAACTATGGATATCATAGTCTTGTGATACAGTCAAACATAAAATGTTATGCCATCAATAATTATGATGTATAGGTAATTGAATAAATTTGAAAGTTTGCCCCTGTCTTCGTATAACATTCTGTATACATTTAAACAGATATTATGTAATAACGTTATGGTGGACACTTCGTGCTAGCTTTTATTATTAATTCAATTAGATATATAAAGAAAAGAATAATGAATGGCAACGGAAAATAACTAAAATATCAATAGATAACAGTTTTTTTCAATTTGAGTCTATACTATAAAAAAAAATTTGTTTTTTTTTTTTTATTTATTTATGATATCTAATGATTATATTGTTGCTACTTTTTACTCATCCAGCAAAAGGCACTTACAATAAATACTAACATTTATAGGATTTTTAGATTTCATTATTGTGTCAATCAATATAACAAACATCATCACATATTATATATATAAATAAATTTTTATTTATTCAACATCCTGTGTGGTATCACACTCCTTCTTTTTTTACCCTTCTACGGCGAAACGAAATAAAGGGTTATGATTTTAGCAGCCTTTGTACCTATGTATAGGTGTTGTAATTACCTATGGGCACCGTGCATCAAAATGTTTTCATTCGTTTCTATGGTTACGAATTAAGTCTGTAAATACGATTTAACCTAGAAAATTTCTCAAAATTTATATACAAATTTAAATAAATAATTTTTATTTTGGCTATTTTTGATTCTTACAAACCAAGAACTTCAATTAAATGTCATTTTTTGTAATTATTTAATAATTTTAGTTTTAGACATTTGCTATATACAATTTACATGCTAACAATTGAACAAATAATAATATTTTCTAGAATTTGTAAGATTACCAATTTTAGATACTCGTGGCGTATCAATCGATTAAGAAGTCCCTTTCACGTACTATGCAGGGTACGGATACTGTGTAATTTTTTTGAATTGATTTTAGAGTCTAATATATACGTAAAATTGACAGCAATGTTTATTAGACAGAAAACAATTTACTATATTTTTGTATGAATAAGATAGAGATGAATATAATATTGTTATTTTTTGTAGGTGTTGTTATGTATGTCTGAGAATTTAACAACAAATATTTTTGATTTTTAAAAACAAAATTATTTATGAATTAATTATTCTTGTGGAGATAAAATTTAAAAACTGTGTTTATTTTTTTAATTTAAAAAAAAAAAAATAATTTTTAATATTCACAATGGTTATTAACACAACACAGAAAAAATTCAAAATATTAAATGGTTAGTATTAAATAGTACTGTTAGAAGTCACATTGTCCAATAAAAAAGATCTTAGTTCCGCTTAAAAAACCACTTAACTGAAAACTACTTTTTTTGAACTACTCAATTATAAAGTTTCGAGAGGAATGATATGGATCATAAAGCATATCACTGGGTTAAAAATTTAATAAATTATATTTATTAACACAAAAATATAATAATCTAAAAGAAAATTACGAGTTTCACACTCTAGTAAACACAATTTTCAAGGAATATTAGTTTTAATAGCTGGTAAATTTTGAAAAACATAAGATATCAATTTTTTTTTTTATTCTTTAAATACAGCAAAGTCATTAATTGGATATTTATATGTAAAACATAAGTGTGAATTAATTAAATTTTTAATTTTTACAATTAATTTTTTTTTTTTAAATGAATTAATTCGCAATTGAATTTATAATTGTTTATTATTTATTATCATAAAATATTTTGTGTGGATTATATTTTGTAATTTTTAATTAATTATCGGTGGTCAGGTTAACCTTCGGGAAATCTGTTCTATTACTGTCGATTCTTCCTGGTAGGTGAAACTATTTATCTTGGAAGTCTTTTCATGGTGGCTTTAAAGTTACATCAACTTTAAGTCATTCGATATAACATTATTTTATTTATTGTTTTTATCCTCGATGTTCTACTACAGCGTGTCTTTGATTTTTGTAATGATTGTGCCTAATTGTGATGTAGGATTAAAAATCAATTGATTGTCTAATCACTAATTAGCACTTAAACGTTTATAATTAGTAAAAAAAACTGTGATATAGCCTTAAAAAATTGATTTTTTTTATGGCTGTGCTTTATTGTGATTTAGAATTAAAAATATAATTTTGTTTTTTCAATAGAATGATTTATTAGTATTTTTTTAACTTTTATAATTCATTAAAAAAATCTGATTTCTGATCTATAATTCAAATTAATTTTTCATTTAATCAAGACTGATTATTTTTTTAGTTATATTTTTTTTTATTATATTCAAACATATCATTATAAATTTGGATTAATTTGAAGTACGAAACCCTAAACTAACTATCCAACCACCTTTTAAATGTTTAATTATGATAATTTGTGAAATATGCAGCTTTAAATATCAGTGCGTCTTCAAGACGTATGAATATCTTATTAGTACAAAAAAAGGATCTTTCTAAGGTTCAGATAATTTCATTCTTTCTTTCTGGATATTTTCTAGAAAAGCAAAATTTTTTTAATCTGTTAAAATGTAGATTAGTAAAAATATCGAAATCATTTCAAGTAACTGGATAACTAGTAAAATATCTTAGCATCTCGTGAAAACCAAGAATAAATAAATATCAACTTTTTTTTCTTATAACAAAAGACAACAAAACAAAAAATCACGTAAGTAAAATTGTACAGCACCAAATATAAATATTTATGTTTTAAGTAAAAGAATGTAATTCAAAGACGAGCGGCCGCGATTTTTGTTATAAATAAAACAGTGAGAGCGGCGCAATGTAGCGCACATTACCATTATCAAAAGAAACAGCAGCCAAGTAAGTAGAAAAATACATACAAGAAGAAGAGAGAGACTATATGTGCATAATACAGTCCGTGGTAAAGTCAGCAGTATGCTGTGCTATCCAACAGAGCAAACAGGAGAACAGAACACCATTTAAAAGATTGAAATCTACATGCATGGACTCACATTCATACAAGAACATCAATATTAACAATAGTGTTTATTTTACCTCTGTATACAATAATCCTCCAAAAAAAAATGAGTCCTTACAATACAAAGGACAATTTCAATTTACAGTGTAACTTTATCGACGCCTATTGTATGCGGTATAGCTGGGCTATGGCAAAGAATACAAACGCTTATAAGTTCAATTTGTCTATTGAAAAATGTTTAGTACTTACCCTGACCACCAGTTAGTTATTCAATCTTGATACTTCATGTGATTACCAGTTATGACCAATAGATGGCCATAGCTGTTGAATATCAGCCAATACTGAGCATTTATAATGTTTGTTAAAACGAATGCAAAAATGAATTAGAATAAAGTGTGTGAGAATTTCAACGGTGCAAGAAAAAACACATGTATAGAAATATACACATAACAATAACATGTCATTCAGTTTTCTAATGCATTATTGTATTCGTTTTATTAAAGATTCTGTGCTGAAATTCAACAGCCATCTCTTGGTCACTACTGGTAATCATATTAAAAATCGACATTGAACAGCTATAACCAACTGATGATCAAGCTTCTATGGGCATTTGTATTCTTTGGTCGGGGGATCGATTCCCGCGGTCAAGCATAAATTAATTCAAATAGTGATTGTCTGATATTAAACAATGAAAATAATGTTTCAATACCACAACTTAATAAGATGTTGAAATAGTCATATGGATTGATAAAAATAGGCCTAGAAAGGCCTACTTGTCATACTTATACTAGACGTAGGCTTAATTTAAAAGCTCATATACTATGTTAGACTATGAAAATATAAACGAGTATACAGTCAACTACGAAATATTAATTTTCATCGTTTGGAATATAAATAAGTGAATTTTCACTAATCTGATGGTGGCTCAATTTAAAATAAAAAGGGTTCCAATCTTTTACATTACCGAAATAATAGTTAATACTGTAGATATTGTCTAATAAACACTGTAAAATTTCTTGGGTTTTCATTAAGAAATCTAGATGGCTTCCATTAAAAACCAAGGTGTTATCGGAGGGTTCAATTTGATATTTTTTATACCTGTGGTAGAAGAGGGTTAATTTTATATATATGACTATATGATCAACTGTGCTTGTCGACGACCAATAAAAAACTGGATATGTAAAAGCAATAACAAGCTTAAGAAACAAATAATGCAATTTTTCGTTCTTTCAACCCTATTTTAAACATATTCCCTTAACTTTACAAAAACAAACAATGAGTAACTCCAGTAAGAAATCAAATTATTATACTCGACATACATAATATGCCAGAGTTTCATATTAGTCTTAAGTTTGTAACACGGCCTAATATTGACCGCACAAACAAATTTTGGTACTGGTGTTCATAGAAATACCTAATAAGTCCATTTCCGCCCGCCCGTCTGTCATCACGATAACTCAAAACACAAGACATGGAGCTGAAATTTTGGTGACATATTTTAAACATAAAGAGTGAGTTTTGTGAGTTTAAAATCGATCCATTGGATTCAATGGATCCTTGCCCCAACTTGTAAACTGTAGAAGATTCAAATATGAAAAATGTTTATTTTTTTGAAACTTTTTTTCGTAAAATGTTTGAGTTGTCCACAATTTTAACTCAAATTCGAATAGTAAACACATTAGGTAATAGCAACTCTATTGACTGGATATTACAGTACTTTATGAATACTAATTATAAATGGCCAAAAACATTTAAATTGAATCTTATGTCCAGTATCTAAACAAATACCTCTGTTAGTTTTTATCTTCACTTGTTTTTTTTTTTTATATAAAATTATATATTTATTCATATTTTTATATTAATCAGTTTTCCTGATTTTTATAATCATTTATTGTAAGAACTTTTAGGAAGTATCGTTACAACCTCTATGCACAAAGTAATTTTAGTATATAGAGGTTTTAAGTCTATTCACACCAGAGTTTTTTTTTTCATTTTTTTTTTTGTTTACTATTGTATATAATAAAATTGTTTTTGTTTTGTTGTATTGTATTGTATATACGGATGATGATGCTGTGTTGTATATTTTTATAACTTCAAACTGTATTCTCATCTCATGATGATGTAGTTTTAATTCTCTCATTCACATCCATATGAAGGCGGCGCTGCACTATATGCGCTTCATCCATCGTCATCATGATGATGGGCGTGTTATAATCAACATGGCTGCCTCCAAATCTCTCCTCAACTCTTCTCACCATAATGATTTTATATTATATACACACAATATGTGTATAGTAGTAGGTAAATAATAACTCTATATATTCATATATATATATACTTAGAAATACCTTGGTCGGTAGCGTATGAAAACATCTACTAGCGTATAAGCGTATCTTGAATCATTATTATTCAAATTCATATTATATCTGTTTTGTTATATTATATTCTTCATATATATACAAACACACACATTTCAGTTTTAATATCAATTCAAAATTATAATTCTTGTTTACTTTCTATGTTGTGTCTGTACGGTTGTCCTCTTGCTAACAACAGCGGCTGACTCCTATGAGAGTAACAGAGACATATTTTGCTATAATCATTTTCATTCATGGTTTTTTGTTCGCCAAACAAATATGTTAAACTTTTCTATTATTTATGGATTTTATTTTTTCCATCTCTTTTTTGTCTTTGCAAAGGCTACATTTATATAAAAAAATTATGCATTTTTTATTGCTAGTTTAATTAAGATTAATTGTTTAGGCTTTTATTGTCTTAAAGGGCTTGGTATTGCTGGAAGTATGAATTAAATCCGACACGCTTTAGAAATCATTGTCCTGAATTAATTGTCGCTTTTTCAGTAATACTCACCAACGAAGCAGATATTCTATCATTTCCTCCTCGATATAGGATTCCTCGCATTAGCTTTGTGCTTACCCATATTTAAAAGTTTGATTCGGATAACATAGTTACTTGTGATACCTCCAGTGGTAACGCAGGCCAAATTTTTCCTGTTTTCCAACAGTCTATTTGCTCTGTGATATCAATCGAGTCTTTAATCTCCACATTATTATCTTTCTAACTCAAATTCTTCTATTTATTCCGCCTTCTTTACATTTGCGTAGCTGCTGAGAACTAAACGTAAGTAGTATGTGGCGCAACATATCCAAGACAGTTCCCCTCGAAAACTTTGATTGTAACCTGTCTCTTAGTATTTTATGACATAATTCATCTGCCACTGCTTCAATTTTTAGTGAAATTCTCTTGGCTAGACTGCACTATTTAAAAAATAGTCGAAAAATTCCGACAAACTCCAGAAATCATAATTCTAGAATAAACGCATGGATAATTGCAATAAGATTAGGCGAGTCATGATCAAAGAGTCTTTGATCATGGCTTGGAAATAGCTCATTTTGCCACAGTTTCAAGCACAGTCGATAATAAAGTTAAGAAAAGAGGGTCAAAAAGGATGTAAAATGGCAAGGATATTGTATATTGTGCCTATAGGGAGCGGATAATAAATATTTATATATATATATTCTTTGTCTTAATTGTGTATTATTTAAGAAAATTGAAATTTCCCTGCAAAGCGTCATGGCAACGGCTTATAACATAGGATAGTTTTTATCTGGATTTTTTTTTATTGCAAAATTAACGATTGTCGAGCTTAATTGTCTGTTAGTCTCATAAGTTTCGAACAGATGGCAGTGTTAGTAATTTATTTGATATAACCCGTCAAAAATTTGTATTATCTAGCTTGAATATCATAATCAATTATTGGATATTGAAAACGATAAAATTAAACTGCATCTTAATACGCAATATAGCAAATTGTTGGGTAGACATCCAATAGTTTTTAACTCCTTTTTTTTCATGACTGGCAGAAATGAACTTTCTCTCATAGGGATTTTATACGGGAAAAAATTTAATTAATTAATAAATGGTAATTAAATATGGCATATTTGACTGATGCGGTTTATTTCATTCGATGTAGTCGAATAATTAGTGGATGTGAAATATTGGTTTTTTACCCTCACTCCTTTTTCTTATAGGGATATGAACTACTTTGCAAAGCATGTCTGGGTCTACTAGTTAGAGTATAAAATTATCTTGAAGTTGTAAAAAACGACGATTAAAATTTCAATAGTGAAGTATAATATAATTTGTTAATTATATACAACGATAAGTTCAAAGTGGAATTGAACAAGAGTCCTAAATACTCAACGGCTGAAAATATTATTAGATAAATCAAAAAATAAAAATGATTCTTTTACATTATTAATCCCATACGTAATGTATAATATTGTAGCAGGGATCTCCATAAAAGTATACTACAAAAAGTAACTAAAATCCACTCAGATATTGAATATCACGTAGTGTTAAATGTAACATATTTGTTTGTTCATTGTAGTATGTATATATTATAAAGCTTTAGAAGGATTAAATGGACTTTGTCCATTAACACTTGTTTACGGATATTAAAATAATCCTTTTTGTATTTATAATAATAATAATAATAAATTCTAAATATAAAATAAACTAAAGTCATATTTATTTCCCTCTTTGATAATATCAAACATAAAGTTTTCAATTGTACAGGATGTAATATTCTAATCGTTTCATATGACAAGGTAGTTATTGATTAAAATTGACACAGCACAATAAACAAAATATTGCATTAAGGTAATTGCAACGTGAATCCACTTGGTATATTATAGTCAGAGTATTGTTAAAACTACTGGAGTCCCGTTACATCGGTCGAAATTCGACCATAATCACTTAAAAGTGAATCTCAATGCTTTTAAACAAAACAGAATATTTGCGTGAACAAAACAGCTTATTAAACAAAAGAGTATATATGCGTGTTTATGGTAGTGTGTGTAATATAAGCCACACCTCTTATATATGAGTGTGTCATAATGTGTGTAATTTTTTTTATTGATTTAATGTATTTTTTATGCAAAATTAAAAAAAAAAAATATTAGCATTCTCTATATAAACTTTAAGTGTGCCACATATCATACTTCTTCGTCCGCCCAATTTTCGTCAAAGGGGTACAAAGTTTTAGCTTCAAGTATTAATATATAGATACATTTGACAGTACACTGATTTGTCTGAGATTCACTCTTAGCTCTTAAAATTTTCAGATAGATTAAGCAAGCTTTAATTTAGAGAAGTATGTTACTGTTGAAAGTATACCTACTCTTATACTCTATAAGATTCTGGAAAAATAATCATCCTAAAAATTTCTATATGAAATTAATTTTTTAATTTTTAATTTTAACTAGTTTTAAAAACAACTCGTTCAAATTAGTACAACAATTTATTATAAAATATTCAATATTTTTGTTACAGAAAAACCAAGAAGATTAAGTCACTGCGTTGGATGTGGTGGACAAATTCACGACCAATATATATTAAGAGTGGCTCCAGATTTAGAATGGCATGCTGCTTGCCTTAAGTGCCAGGAATGTCGACAATTCCTAGACGAATCATGTACCTGTTTCGTTCGAGACGGTAAAACATATTGTAAACGAGATTATGTTAGGTAAGGAATATTTACTAAATTATTTTTGTATATAAAATAGTCTATGATTGCTGTAGCAGAATTTTCTTTCAATCATGTAGAATCTATTTCAAATATCGTCCGTGCACTCCTTGGATTCACCGATTCATCCAATCCATAAAAAGGGTATATCATCTTTGATTGGAGAAAAAAATTAGGTGACAGGATGGAGTGATGACCATACGTCCGATTATAACTTTTTGAAATCAATTTTGAGTCTAGTTTCACATTTTAATGTGTAATATGACAAATTAGATCAGCCATGGGCTACGATTTTCGAAATTTGATTAGTTAAAAGAGTAAACTCTTTCATCAATTCACTCACGCCTTTGAGAGAATATATCTGGTATAATAATTTTATCCTAATTCTAATGATCAGTTCTAAAAAAAGTAGCAGAACAAATTCGTTTTTGGAAATTAGCTGAATACCTAATTAAATTATGTGAGTAAGATGAAAACATGTATTTTTTTCATCAAATATCCAATTTCCATAAAATAATGGAACCTTTTAACTTTGTCTAATTTTCACTTTAATATTTTTTTAAATAACGACTACCTTTTCGACTTATAAAGTCATTATTAAGTAATGAATAATTATTCTTTTATTTTCGAAAAGTGCAAAGGTGTTACAAGCCAGAGATGTTACATATTTGGCGACAAAAGCGAAAAATTAAATTTGCTAGAAGCAATAAATATTCAAATAGACCTAAATATTTATAAACTCGACCCACAGTTCCTTCATTCACAATTATCTTACCTACTTTCCCTGTATATGCAGAATATTTAAACAATAAAATCAGTTAATTATTATTTGCATTCTTTTTTTAACCACAAAATTTCGATGAACACATATTATAATAGATATATATATATAATATGCATTTGAAAACAAACATATTTTGACAAATGTTAAACAGCACAACGTGTGTGGCTCATATTGAACTAGACATGAGGAGAAATATAATCCATTGAAATCAATGTTTTTAAAATGTTCAGTTTGTTGATTTGATCCCGACAAAACACATCTGTATGACCTGGTATACAAACAAAAAAAAAACATATAGTTATTATACACATCGAATAAATAATATACACAATTCGTTTATACAAGCTTATTTATATAAATTTATATATTTTTTATATAAATATTTTAATAGTTTTTTATTGTTGCAATTCTCAAAATGTTGGAAGAAATTTTAAATTGTATTTCTTTGTATCAATGAAAAACATTTTTAATCATATTAAGAAGCTTTAAAAATTGTGCAACCAAACTCACAAATTGTAATTTATAGTTATTATAGCCCAGGTAAAAAGCCATTTTTAAGATATTCTGATCAGAAAATCTGATGTAACTCTTAGCATGTATTTTATATTCGACCACGCACACGGTAAGAATTCTACATAAGACATCAGACTTTCTGAACAGAAAATCTTATCGTATGCGCATACATACGATGCTGTCTGAAGTAGCATCCGAATTTCTTATAAGAATTTCGTACGATGTTATCTGAAGTAGGCCACCTGTCAGTCAAAAAAAGGAATTAATATATTTAAAATATTTGAAAATTCATTGGTTCGTTTTGGTTCATTGTACGTATTCGATGATATCCGATGATATGCTCTTGCTTAAGACTTTTATCTGACGCATTATCAGATTTTCTTGTCTTATAGGACTGTCCGATGGTGTGCTTTGACAATCGGATTTTTTCGGATTTAAAAATGTATGAACTGCATATTATGATTATTTTATGAATTATAATAATTAAAAATATTTTAAACATTGATACTCAACCATATGTCAGGTATTTAAACAATTAACACTGTAAGTGGTTTCTTCACGTGTATTTACTTTCAAAATGTGTGAAGTAAAACAAAATAGTGTTGTTTTTTTCATTCGATTAAAAAATATAATTATAAAATTTATTATAGACATAATTCTCGTTACTAATTGTTACTTTTGCATAAATTATTCATTTGAAATTTGTTAGAGATGTGGATATCCTGATTTCAAAGCTCATCTTCACGATTTTTCCATGGAGTTTAATTTAAATTCCATCTTAATTTGAGTGTTTCCTCAAATATATATCGCAGAAAACTTTTAAATGTAACCAAACCAAAAGGTTTTCATTCGTAGGTACTGTAGTAACCACTTTCATGACTTTTCTTCAAATAAGCGTTAAAATGGAAACAAAAAACGACGCATTCTTTTGACTTGAAGAATGGATTTATTAATATAAAAACGTATTTTTCCCTTTCTTTCAAATAAATCAAATTTATAATTATGGTGGAAGAGCAAATAAATATACAGCACATAATATAAACTGATATATATCATGATTTATTTACGCTTCCACCATTTATTATATTTTACACATATATTGGATATGACAGAGAGTACATTTTTATACTCGACATAATATAATATGTTAGAGTTTATTAATTTCTATCTTAAGTTTTTAACGCTACCTAATATTGACCGCATAAACCAAATTTTTAGTTCATAGAATCACCTAATTAGTCCATTTCCGACTGTCCGCCCCTCCCGTCTGTAATTACGATAACTCAAAAACAAAAAGAGATAACGAGCTGAAATTTTGGTGACGTATTCTAAACGTAAAAGGTGAATTTATGTTCGTGAATGAGAAAAATCTGTCCATTGGGTCCAATGGATCCTTGACACAAGTTTTAAACAATAAAATATTTTTTGTATTTGAACTTTTCTTCTTTTATAGTTTAAAGTTTGGGTCAATGATTGATTCCACCCAATGGACTGATTTTGCTCATTCACAAACTTAAACTCACTTTTTATGTTTTAAACACGTCACCAAAATTTCAGCTGGTTATCACTTTTCGTTTTTGAGTTACCGTAATGACGGACGGACGGTAATGGACTAATTAGGTGTTTCTATGAACACCAATACCAAAATTTCGTTTGTGCGGTCAACATTAGGTAGCGTTAGAAAATTATAAAACTAACGACATCTCTTGTATATTTGTATTTGTAAATTTTTGTACAATATGGAATAAAAATAATGTTAAATAATCAATTATTATTAATTTTTTTTCTTACTAATTCGATAATATTTAATATTGTTACAGATTATTTGGAACAAAGTGCGATAAATGCGGTGCATCGTTTAGTAAAAATGACTTTGTAATGCGTGCTAAAAGTAAAATATATCATATAGAATGTTTTCGTTGTTGTGCATGTGCTAGACAATTAGTACCTGGTGATGAGTTTGCATTACGTGATGGTGGTGCATTATATTGTAAAGAAGACCATGATGTTATGGAGAAGAGTTCGGTATCAAGTACACCACATCATACGACAACAGTTGGTGGACCAGAAAGTAATAATAATACCAGTCTTAGTAATAATAATCATAGTAATGCTAGTGCTGATCTTGGATGCATGTCAGGTATGTCTTTTAAATTATCCAATTATATCTATTAATTTAGTTATATCTCAATATTTGTTCCGACTTCAAAATTATTGTAAACAAAAATTTGTTTTCCTCGATTTTAAAGTTCTTGTAATGGGACCGATTTTGTGAATCTTGAATTTTGACAAATCTTTACGTTTCAAGGTTTCACTATAATCCAAATCCAACGTTTTGCTTCGATTATCTCGAAAACAAATAATGATATCGACGTGGATTTATTTCCATTTGATGCGTAATTACATAACTTAGAACTGAATCGGTTCAACCGTTTTCTTTTTGTTGAGGATAAAAAAACTATAAAAAATGACAAGAAAACCTATATTCGTACTAATAGGGTAATTTTATGAAATTTTAGTCATAAAAAAAGCACATGATTAATTTATTATCTTAAAATTAAAATTCGATATTTGTATCTTTATATCACGTGACCTAAAACACTAGGCTGCTATGGTGAGAAAGTCGATACGAATTACTGTGAAAAAATTAAGTAAGATTCACCGAGAATTTTCAAACCATTCCAGAGATATAGCTATTTAAGTAAATATATTCGAAATGGGTATTTTAATATAAATGCCGATATAGCGTGAACCAATCATCCATGTTTTGATAAAATTTACTCAAAAAATACTACTTATCCAGATGCTTTGAAATTTGATATGCACGATATTAACATGAAAACGGAGGGTTTTTCTCGAAAACTCTTCAACTTAAATATAAAATCGAATTTTTATTTTTATCTTAGAAATTTTTTTTTTCGAAAAAAACTCTTAGACTGGCGCCCCACACCTTTCATATCAATATTGTGCATACCAAATTTCAAGACACTTGGATAAATATTGCAGTTACTTGGACGCGACAATTGAAAGAATTACAAAGCAATGTAATTTAGGCCAACAGCTTCTTAGAAATACAGACGTTTGTCTCAATAACAGCTTTGGATAATCCCTCTTACGTAAGATATCTTGAAAAGATGGTCATTACGACATCATAATGAGCCAATTTAACATCTTAAAGAAGCTAAAACGAAGTTTTTATGCCTAGGATGTTTGCTGAGTAATCTTAAAAAATGTAAAATAGAAGAATCTAACACGTTCTAGGATTCCTCTTCAAATGTGGAAAGATTTAACAGTATTTTTATGTTTGTACATTATAAATAATCATTTGAGACCTTAAACGAATATGTAATGCATTTTTATCGCATGCAAAATGAATGGAAACCAAAAATTTTCTATTTATTATGACAAATAACAAAATAATATAATTTTGTTATTTTACTTTTACAAAATTAAAACTATTTCAAAAAAGAGATTTATCGAATAATTATTATCCCGGATTTTGTAAAACGAAACATCCTTTAGGCTGTACTTAACACCAGTTTTTTTTTTAACTGAACTCAGATAGAATTAATATTATTGTTTAGAATTTTTAACTAACTATGCATATATTAGCGACACAAAGTGTTAATGCTATTTAATCCATCCCGACACCCTTTCAAATCTAGCAACAAAAGCAACCAACAACGTACACAACACATCAACATTATAATATATATCCCTGAATTCTGTTCGTAATTCATAGAATCCTTTGTGAATACAAAATAAACTGGTAATTATCAAATGGACAGTGTCCAGTGTACAGTTAAATCCCTATAGACAATACAATCATCTAACTCACCTCGAATAAATAAATGTTAATACCATTGTGCTATAGTCATATAGCATCATTATTAATTATTATTAATTTGTCGAGTATATATTTGATATTTTATTTTATTTCATATATCGAACTAATTGTAAAATAACTTAAATAACATATAGTGATGATGATTTAAATTTAATCTGGGTAAGATTCATTCGCAAATAAGCGGGTTTTCTAAAATAAAAATGAAAAAAATTCTAAACTAACAAAAATTTTCTATGGTAGACGAGCCCAAGCGTAGATTTTTGGATTTACTTGAGCGTGTCACATTAAGATATTGGAGATACCTAAATCCTTGTTGAGTACCTCCACCAAATCTTAGATCTCTATATTTAATTTAATCGAGCGCGTCAGATTTAAATATGGTAGTGCTGAAAAGTGTACATTTTACTAATCTGACGATTTGAGTGTGACGCAGTTGGCTTTCTTTTTTTGCAAGCGATACTAAATTCGTCAGATTAGTAAAATGTACACTTTTGAGCAGGTAATCAAACTACCACCATATCTTAATCTGACGTACTCGATTAAATCCAACTATCAATTTTTTCGTTTTAATATTCTGATCGGCTATCCAATATTCGCAGTACCATATAGGTAGCTAAGATTTAGTGGAAGTACTTTGGTGCAATTTTGGAAGATGTGTATTATTTCACATAGGTATATCCTAAAATGGTAAATATTTTACCGTATTTTGGTCCAGAAATTTTTCCAAAAAAATCAATTCTCAGAAATTCTTTAAAATTAGTTTTAGACACAACCAAATTTTAACATATTTTGACTCGTCTAATAATAATTATTATTATTTATTACAGATTCAGGCTCAGAATCTGGTTCACATAAGGGTGGTCGAGGGAAACCAGGTAGTGGCGGTGGTTCAGGTGGTGGTTCCGGTGATGGTAAACCAACACGCGTGCGTACTGTATTGAATGAAAAACAATTACATACGTTACGGACATGTTACGCAGCGAATCCACGACCGGACGCTTTAATGAAAGAACAGCTGGTAGAGATGACGGGTCTATCACCTCGCGTTATACGTGTCTGGTTCCAAAATAAACGTTGCAAGGACAAGAAAAAGACAATACTCATGAAACAACAAATGCAACAAGAGAAGGTAAATATTGCTAGAATACTTATTTTATATATACATATATATAGTCATAACTATCGTAGGTACTTATATTATATGTTAAGACACCGAAATATGTTCATTTACTATCGAAGCTTTACAAAAATAATTTTTAAGGGGGTTTAGATTTTGTGGCGTAATATTTGTTGGGGTGTCACTGAAAGTGTGACTGAGCGAGACAATATGACAACGGGAGAGTGAGGAGTCCTAATTTGAATAGATAACTGATAATGAATTTGTGCTATTACACATCAAACTGCGGAACTAAAATCGTAGGATAGAATTTAAATTTATATAGGAAATTCATCGAAATGAGGATATTTGTTTATATTTGCTCTTCGTATAATTTGACGTAAATGAAGTTTTGTTCATTCTCATCCATTTTTTAACACGCTTTTATTAGCTTCACTCGTATGTTTGTTTGTCTGTAGGTAACTCTCTGAAGTTGGCTGCAGAACGCATCTGAACGGATCCTTTGCATGAGAGTAATAAGGATAGAGCGTGTTTTTTTAGTTTTTTTAAACTATTTTATATTTATTACTTATTCAAGTACAATTTTTATTTTGTTAACTATTTAATTTATATTGTTATATTCCAATTGTTATGTGATCAATATGTTTGCAAAGTAATCATCAAATTTTAATTTTATAAAAACATGTTGTTTATTTTAAACAAACTTTATTAAATAAATAACAAACAGATTTTATTTAAAAAACAAAAATTATCCCATCTAACACTAAATCAAATAAATGAATATATTTCGGGTTCTGACCAAATGAAACCCATATCGGGTTTTGGTTAAGGGCATATTTTATTTATTTATGAGCATAGCTGTACCAATTCACTCAACATTATGAGTTGGTAGTGATATTTTCAGTATATTCATGTAGATATATACGCGCTTGAATTGTGTACCAAATATTTACATAACCAGTGCTGTAGATAGAAGTAGGAGAAGAACCAATCAGATTTATGTATTCCAAAGCGAATGCGCTCCACCTTTGAGAATATATATATATATATATATATATATATATATATATATATATACTCGTTTAGTACATACGCCTTGTGTTTTGTAACGTTTATAAAAACCGCCCATTGAAATCAATTGTGTTTGTTCGCAGGACGGCCGTAAGCTGGGATATGGTAGTATGCAAGGTATACCGATGGTAGCATCATCACCAGTACGACATGATTCACCGTTAGGCATGCATCCGTTAGAAGTACAAGCGTATCAACCACCATGGAAAGCACTTAGTGATTTTGCCCTTCATACAGATTTAGAACAAACGCATACACCAGCATTTCAGCATCTTGTCAATCAAATGCATGGCTATGACTTACCGCCACCATCATTAATGCCCGGTGGTCATGGTATTCCAACTGGTGGAATGCATGGTGGTGTGCCACCACCAGATTCAATGGCACATCCAGATAGTACTGATAGTTATGTAACGTACCTAGAGAGTGATGATAGTCTGCCAGCAAGTCCCTAACCCACTCCATCATCGCCTTTTAACATTGTGTACATACAGTAATCAACCAATTTTTTGATTATTTTCATTTTTTTTTTTTGTTTAAATTATTGTGGTGGGCGATTTCGACTGATTTACATATTCACAGATCTGAATCATCAAAAACCTGTGTGGAATAAATACAGCTTTTAAATGTATAAAAATCTTTATTTTATTCATATACAGAAAAAAAAATGCGTGAAAAGACATGAAAATATCTATTTAAAATTATACAATACACGATTTTTATAGGGTGTTAAATTTCTTACTGGATTTAGTTTAATTTTTTTTTTAAATAATAATCTGAATATTTTATAAAATACACCATAAAAACTGTGTATGATTTTAAATAGATATGAAATTTGCAGATCGTACCTTTAAATGAAATTTTTTTTATTGCGAACATCAATTGTATGTACTTTGAGTTAAAGCTTGAGAAAAGGTAAATTGAATAAGAAAGAAAAATAAATATTTGAAATTATTTTTATTTTCAGTTTTTGTTAAAAATTGAAAATAAGAAAAAATAAATTTATCAATTTGTGAAGAATTCTTATTTAAAAAAAAATGTTTTATTATTTAATTTTTATTATTATTTACTATTGCTGTTGAAAATTACAAGGTTCGTAAGTAATTGGACTTTCATTATAGTGAATCCCCAAATTAGCGTCGTTATACTAATTCATAATCAACTAATTTTTTATTCTTCGTCTGGTTTACGATCAGCGATAAGAATTTTTTCCATAAAGCATACGAATTTTTAGTTATTTGAGTAAAAATAAAACTTGCAAAAATAATTGTATTATTATTTTTTTAAATTTCATCATTTTTATGTCCAAATTTGTCAGAAACATTTCTTTTTCTATATTAACTTTTTAATCTTTTTTTCCCGAAAATAGAATAGAGGTAATTTTCACCTAGATCTATCAGAGAATCCGGCTTAAGGTGTCTTCCGACTTATCCGATTTTTTTCATTAATGTATCTTGACACTATAGATCAATTGAAATTTATAATTATAAAAATAAAATATAATTTATATTTATAGAAATTATTATTTGAAAATAATTTCGTTTGATTTCAAAAAGCATACCGTATAAAAAGATGCACTGAATTAAATGGGAGTTTTGCTCTATAAAATCATCCTTAATTTAAATAAAAATATATGGTAAAACCTGACTTTTGTTTTTTATTCAAGTTCAAATTAACTTCAATTCGAACTAATTTTTATTTACGAGCGTTAATTCACAGCTGTTATTCACATAAAGAAGTGCAGTGTCTCTAACAAGCTGTTCAATTTTAGCGCATAAATAATTCAAAAAATACTTATCCAAATGTTTTGAAATTTGGTATGCAAAATATTGACATGAAAATGCTTGTCGGCGAATTTTTCTCGATAAAAATTTCTAAGATAAAAATCAAAATTCGATTTTTTATTAAAAAATTGTTTTTTTTCGAAGAAAACTCTTCGATTTGCCCTTCGTTTTCATGTCAATATTGTGCATATCAAATTTCAAAATATTTCGATAGTTATTTTTTTAGTTATTTGTGTCCTAAAATTGAAATATTTTCACATAATAGGAAGTTTCAATTCTCCTTTGTTTTTCAATTATTTCAATTATATGCTTTATCGAATCTTAACAGCAATATTAAAATATTTCTAATCACTATTATTTGTTCGTAATAAATTAATAATAATAATTGATATTGATTTTTTAAATTGTGACTGACTTATACTTGTATGAAGTTAGTATAACTGATGTATGTATGTATCATTCATAATCGGCCCCACACTAATTTAAATAATAATATAATGTATGATTGATTGTGTTATTATATTATATTATATAAATAAAATTATTATATATTATATATATTATTATTGATATATATAAATAAAATTGTCACTTTAATATTTTTACAAGCGGTAATCGCTATATATCGTTGTGTATAAATGAATATTAAAAAAAAAAAAATAATAAGGGTAAAAAAAATTTGCTTGTAAATATAAGTAAATAAATGTTATGTCATTTTTTTTAAACATTTGTGTTTTATTTTTCCATTTTTTTTTATTCATATCCATTTCTTCAAATTTTAAATCATATCACTCGACTCCTGCTCCTTTTATACTCGACATTTGTAGAATATATCACAGTCTCAGAGTATATCAAATTTAGTCTGTAAAAGTCTATATAATATCGAAGGTAATAACAAATTTTTTGATATCTATATTCAGTGATGGATTTACACCAAGGCCCATGAAGCCCGTGTCTAGAGTGTTTCAGATTCTTATAAATTTAGGAACGGTAAAATGCAAGAATAATATGTTTTCAAATTCGAATATCGGTGCAATGTGAATTATTTCTTAGATCTTTATTATTAGCCTTTGAGACTTATTTGATTTTATTTCAAAAATGACAAAATTAGTCGTTGAATTATTTCAATTTAATGCAACTTAATTACTGTGTTAATAATTTCTTTGCAATGATAAAACAGTTAATTCAATTTTGCCGATGGAGCTTTAAAGCTGTGAAGTCTGAGTCTGGGGTGCAGTAATTTAGAGGAAAGCATTTGAAAAATAATTTGAATTTAATTTTATTCAAAATTCTATGAATAAAACAAATAATTCAGTTCCTTATTATTAATTAGGGCGGCATTTGCAAATGTGATTAGCGGCACTTGACCTAAATAACTGTACATAAATTTGTCATCAAGATAACTCGAAAATGTAAAGAAAAAATGAAAAATGTAACGGACGGAATGTTTGGTGACATATTCTAAACATAAAAAGTGAGTTTAAATTCGTGAAAGAGTGTTATTAGTCGATTGGGTCTAATGAATTAATGACCAAGATCTTAAACCATTAGAGAAAGACAAAAAGTATCTTTTCAAACAAAAAAAAAACTGTGTTTGAAAATTTTTTCGAAAACAACTTAGATTCGTCATAATTTCAGCTATAATTCAGCTAATAAACATGCATAGCTAATTATAATACATATTTAATAGAAAGTTAGTTAATAGTTTTCCCTAGGATTTTTCGAATATATTTTGAGTTTTGATCCAAATTTCCTATATCAAAATTTTTCTATATTTTATAAAGACGTATTTCGACTACAACGTAGACTTCATCAGCATGCATTAGCTAATCGTAATTCTTCTCCGTGGAGATATTACAAGGATATTTGCACTATTAAAAGAGTAAAAATAAAAATGCATAATACATAGCGTACATTGTTTTCCGTGTAGTCAAAGAGCGACAAAAAAATCGTTATTAGAATCGTTAAGACAATTACGAGCTATGTATTAACTAAAATTAATGAAGTATTATGTATTTTTTAATCCTAATTATATTTTAAATGATAAATTTTATCAAAAAACTAATCTGTAGTTTTTTAAAATTTTCTAAAATTTAGATATTGTATAAAAAATACCTTAAAAAACCGACGAAAAGCTCAAAATTTTTGCTTGGATGTTTATGATTTTTCTAGGTTAATTGAGGTCTAAAAAATTCAAAAATAATATTTATTTTAAGATCCGTCGACTAGTTTTCGAGATATTGCATGAAATATACCCGATAAATCGGCATCTGAATCGGATTTCTAGCGATATCTCAAAAACTAAGCATCCAATCGTTAAATAGATATTATTTTTGAAATTTGCGTGTCAAAAATATTCTAGAATATATATTTCATACATATCGGAAACAAAAAATTTTTTTCGATTTTCTCGATTTTTTCAAAGGGGTACCCCTTAAAAAAATGGTAAAATTGGAAAAAAAAATTTTCTATCCAATTTCGAAAAATACTATGTTTATAGGGGTAGTTTAACCCGTAGATTTCAAATATAACATCTATTTAACGATTGGATGTATAGTTTTTGAGAAATCACCTAAAATCCGATCAAATCCGATTTAGCGGATTTATTTCTTGCAATATCTCAATTACTACTCGACCGATCGTAAACTAAATGTTATTTTTGAATTTATTAGATTTTAATTATCCTAGGAAACCTATAAACAGCGGAAAATTTTTTTTAACTTTTCGATGGTTTTTAAGGTTTCTTATAACTTTTATGGTTCAAAAGTTGGGCCATGGATCTATTGGATCCATTAGACCGAATTCACTTATTCACGAATTTTAGTTAATATATTGCAATTTACTTTTCAGTTTTTAGAAAGCAGTTGCAGCGTACATGGTTATATTACATACCGCCACCCAGCAAACGCTGACAAATCAGACTGACTGACTACTCCATAATTGTGTCATAATGTCAATAAATCATCCTTTAAAACATACTTGTTTTTTTTGTCGCTCACCTCTCGAACTAATATAGAAAGTGAATCTAAAATCGATCAGTCTGTATAGACTGTAAGAATATTAATACGTACATAGTGCTTCCACCTATTACAGTTTCTGTGAACTATTTGATTATATAAAAAAAGATACCTACTTTATCATTTGTCCCCAACTTATACCATGTGTTGAATCTGACATATACATGCTATCTCTTTTCTCTTACATTATTAATTGTCAAGAATGTCAGTTTGAGTTTTGGTGTATAATTTAATCAAATATGAAAAATGTCTGATAATGAAACTGAAGTTTTAGAAGGATTTTTGTGTCCAACATGCATGCAAGATTTAAAAACTCAAGATCAATTAATTACTCATGTTGAGAAACAACATCCCGAAGAACAAGATGTGTTACAATCGTTAAAAGGTTCATTTCTCTAAGTTATTTATGTCTATTTTACAATTAATTAAACTATTGAATTATAGATTTGGTTGGAAAAGCCAAGAAAAAAATTTTGAAACTTGATGAAACAGATTTAGATTCATTTAAATCAATAATTCGTACACGAAATGCTACATCGAAAGCTTATAGACAATATGAAAAACAAGAATTAGGACAAATAACAAATCATACAGAATATTATAAATCCGTTCGAGGAACACGATTAGAACATTTTGCTGCCGAAACAAATAAATTATTGATTAGATTAGATAGATTATTAAATTTTAATAACACTGATAGGCGACAACATGAACAATCTGTTGTGCAATGGTTAGATGGAACAAGTGTTAAATTATGTCCATCATGTACCAAGTCATTTAACTTAACAAGACGTCAACATCATTGCCGATTATGTGGATCAGTTATGTGTCAAGTTTGCTCTTGTTTTTTATCCGTCTCAATGGCAAGTAAGTAATATTTTTTCATATAGACATTTCAAGGGCTATTTCTGAAAGTATTTTTCGTTTTTTTCTTCATCTATAAGACTGTGTCTTTGATACCAAACTTTTTAAAAAATAATGACGACTGCAAAATTAAAATCACTTTATTAGTTTTATTACATATTTTTTACTACATCAACAACAACTTTTTGGATTTGCTAATTAAATATAAAAAAAAAAAAAAAACAATAAAGAATTTACTGTCATTAAAATAAAATTTTTATATATATTTGATTTTTTTTTTTTTAGGAAAAATGACAGGAGCATTAGTTAGTCAAAAAATAGAACCAGAAAATGACACTTCAGATGATGCAATTCGTCTATGTGAACATTGCCTGGGATTATTAGAAAGTCGACACATGCTTCAAGAGCGACGACAAGCCCAGCCGATTGTTTGCGAACTGTATACGCAACTACGTTCCTTAATGTCGAAGGCAGAACCATTATGTGTTTTATACAGCAAAGTAATAAATTTTGGTACACATTTTTGCAAACAACCTTATATCACCGATTATCTTTAAGTTGATATATAACTTCTTGAGCTAGCCGATAAGCGCTAATTACTAGTGTGGGCCCACATGTTTATACCTTGAAATCAAATAGTAGTGAACACAAAATAATAAACAACCGAATGTTTACATATTCTTTAAGCTTCATACTTTCGGTATGACATATTGAAATGATTCCGGTATTTAATTTATTGTTTGACAAGTAAGGAAAATAATAATAAAATTATTGTATTTTGAATTTATCATAGCATTGAACATATGTTTTGGAAAACCTATTGGCGATACTTTTCTTTACTTACAATAATTAATAAAAATTGTTTTCAAACAACTTAAACTATTTGAATAAAATATTGAATAAATTGTATTAAAAAACATAACTGAAGTTAAATCAATCAAAATCTGTAGAAAATTTAGTATAATTTTGGAATAGAACACTGGATTTTTCATTTCCAGTTTTAATGTAAAAAAATGCTAAAATTATTCAGGTATATTACTCAAAATGTATATTACTTCATAACAAAGTAATTAAACACTAGTCATTTCTAAAGATATAACATTGTTAGTCTTCAAATTTTGGCTTTATCTTTGCCCCCAAAAATGCGAAATAATATTCTATACAGATTTTGATGTATTGAATTCAAATTAAAATTTGGAAATATTGTGCCTCGTAGGGTTTTCGTAAAATTCGACCATAGGTATAAGTAAAATTTGTTTTTAGGTATATTTGAAGTTACGGAAACATTATTTTACGATCTAACAAAATGTCCAATATGGTAATAAATTTTCTCATTAAGTTTCTTTTTTTACAAGCGTTACCTGATTTCTTAGTCACGTATTTTTAAAGTCATATTAGTATTGACGACGTTAAGGAACTTCATTAATATGTAATTAATCAATTTCACAAACAGTATACTTAATAATTTGTAGTTTACAATCAATTAAATTTGTTTAATGAACTGTCAATGAAGTAGGTCTGGCATGGATAGGCTTTTGTTCCAAGCATGTAGAAAACGTTGGTTAATAAAATTATTTGATAATTTTAGATGTGCGATAGCTTATCTTCTGGCGAATCTACCTATAGTTTAGCAGATACACAAACTCTTCGATCAACATTAGCAAAACAAGCCGAACTAATGGATTTGGTTAGTAGAAAAATTGCTGCTTTAGCTGGAACTCCTAAGGAAATCAAATTACATCAATCAATTCGTAGAGCATCCACAAATTATCTGAAAGAAAAGTTATTATGTTTACCACAATTACCAACACAAGAAGAAATTGATGCATTGCGAAAATCACCACCAAAGACTATAAACAATGAGAATACAACTAAACAGTCAAACACAGTGGCAATTGTGACTGGTTGGTCACCAATTGGTCAACCGGTTCCTACAAGTGATCCGAGAGAATCAGATCCTTTAATTGTGCAGATGGATGTTATACGTGGATATATCAAAGAAGCTAGAAACTCTTTACGATTTGAAGAAGTCGCTTTACTAGAACAAAATTTACGAGAATTACAAAATGAATACCATCACCGACAGAAAGAAAAAGAGAAGACTGATAATGATAGTCATCAATTAAATGGAATTAGTCAATGAAAATATGAATAATCAATGTTTAGTGTTATGCATTTATGTTAATTACTAGCTACACGTCTTCACACTACATGAGAAAATTAAGAATAGTTTGTTCCATTTTATGCTCTATTAATTGCTATCGATCCATATAATTTTGCCACTGTGGAAAATGAATTATCATATGTTATTAATTCAACATAGCACAAGTGCCCATAAACTCATCATGTAATTTATATACAGCAATTAAAAGTGTGTAAACTATTTTCTCTACGAAAATTGGAGCAATATTTCTTCGAAACCTGTAAAATTGTGCTCACGTTTAATACAATTTTAATAAGTATTATTGATGAAAGTTTAAATTATTCTCCAAAGCTTAACCTCAGGTCCATAGACATATAAGAATAGGCCGCTAAACTCTTAAAAGCGTGCTGCAACAAAAAAAGGATGGCAATCACCTGCCTATCTGTTAAATCATTCAGATGAACGCGTAAAATTCAGAAATACTGAATAGATAATTATAAACTTTTTTATAAACATTGGTGGAATTGCTCCGGATGGCTGGCCCCATTCTACAAACATGTCATAAACCCATTGTTATTCCGTAGAAACAGGTCGCGCGAAACCTCTATTTATCCACTTAAATGATATGTCTTGAACCATTCATCTGATTTTGGTGAAATTTTATACGTAAATAGTTTTATGTAGTTCAAATAGTTCAATCAAAATAGTTCAAAATGTAGTTGTTCAAATTTTGAAAAATAAATTTTTCTGAAAATATATATTTTGGAAAATACCAAAATTGAAAGAAAACGAAGTTTGCTTAATGCCGCTGAAAAAAAAATTATCTATGTGATTCAGATGGAAAAAATACATTTTTCATCTAATATCCAAATTACAACTAAATTGATGACCCCAATTTGTTAGTTCAAGGATTAAAAGTGGAACAAACTTGAGAAGAAGTAATATTATTACTGTATTAACCGTTGACCAAATAAATTTTCTATTCTTGTTAAATATTACTTCTTTAAAATGTTACACAATGCACTTTATACATATATTTTTTTTTATTTATGTAAAGTTATTTTATTTAAAACATTATCTTATCCTGTGTATATTATAATTATATTTAAATACACCAAATAAAAAATACCTTCAAGATTACCAGAAAATTAAATTGAAATTGATTTGTTTCCCCGAATTTTTATAACTTTTTATAAGGACGAAACTATGGTTGAATATGGTGTTAACTGGTCAGATAAAACTTAGAATAATCAGGGATAAGAATACTGATTTTACCAAAACTCCCTGTAACCGTTGCGAAGTGCTATAATTTCATTCAGTGAATTACGAATGTGATTGGATATCGTAGTAATGTGTTAATCAGATGATTATGAGAAATTGTATGGGATAGGTTGTTGGAACATACTTAATTGGGAAAAATAGGATAGTAATGTTTTGGTTTATTTTCAGTACGCACTTTGTGCACGTGTCTAGTACCCCGCGATTGTAAGGGCCCCCTAGTTCCATTCAGTTCACCAAACGATAAACCATATTTATTACCGAATAACATATTTACAAAAACTCAAACGATAATGGCTACAATACCTACTTGTTTAAAGCTTTTGTATGTCTCTATAAGCGAATCGTCTCTATACTCTCGCACGAAAACTAGAATTTCCTTCATATAAAAATACAATTTAATGGAATACTATGGTACATCAAGAGTTACGATAGTGGCTCGTGCTATTTTAATTAAGCGAACAAAACTAAGCGTGAAGCGCAAAGTTTGAATTAATTGAGAATTTAAATTAACTTTAATTTAACTTAATGAGAAATTACATAAAATATTGATGCTGAATATGTTTTACCTTATGTTTAAAATTCATCGATTATTCGTGTGTCTCATACAAAGCAACAAAAACTCAATCCGCCATCAAGATCCCCATTATCCTAATCTACCCAGGACCTCCAATAGAATAAAGACGGCCCTGATAGATATACATGTGTCTAGCCGATCCTAATTAAAGAAAGTGCTATTATAGTATAGCATTCTTAGGCTAATTTTCTTCAAAAACTGTGAATTAAGCTCTACAAGCAGATACAGCGTTGTGGTTTTCAGCAATGTTTTATGGATAGTATAAGAAAATTTTGTAATAAGCATTTTTGTTATAAATTTTGGGCGTGCACTTTAATTCAATTTTTATTGATTTTTTTGAATTAAATTAAAAACGGCTAGAAAATTCGTAAGTGTGGCTTGAGGTCGTTGATTACGAATTTAGCTTTAAATTTAGCATAAAATATTCAAATTGAGAAAACATTATATTCGCCAAAAAAATCCTACAAAATTTGCTTGGTTGGTTTTAGGTTTTCTAGGATTTAAAAGTCTAAAGGCCTAAGAGATCCAGAAGTAACACTAATTTTTCGATTGAAAGACCTCGACTAGATTTTAATATCTCAAAAACTACGCAACCAATTGATGTCATTTTTAGAATCTACAGGTCAAATAACTCTTAAGTGCATATTTTTATCGAAATCGGAGATAAAAGTGTTTCATTGATTTTTTCACCTTAAGAAAATTACGAAAAAGTATGAAAATTTTTTTTTTCTAATTTGGCTAAAATTATGTTTATAAGGCAAATTTGTATTTGTGGATTTCAAAACAAAATAGTGTTATTTCTGGATCTTTTAGACCTTTAAACATAAAAAAGCAATATAATTTTTTTGGCGATTTGAAGATTTTCACATATATATATTTTATGCTATTATAATTTTTCATATACTGTCCTTAAACTGCTTGACTATTTTTACTGTATTTAAAATATGTAATATGAAATAATATTTTATTCTACTATAATAATTTAATAATAAATTTAAAAACGTCGTGCATTTAAAATTATTGATTCATGTTTTCGATTAGTGTCGTTGACCATAAAATTGCGGTTTTTAATTTTAGTAATGCACTATAATATATCTAAGACTACAAATTTAAGTAGTAAGGGTTGAATGGGGATTGAATTGGTTAGGAATTTATGTTTATATTATCACTTTTGTATTTGTAATAATAATTGAGTAATTCAAATTAAAATTCTAAATTCTTCTCTTAATTTCACCTCACAAATTCCTGTTTTATCGTTACTTACAAGTAATTTTTTTACACTAATATACTTTACCACACAAAATCCTGATTTTTGTATCATAGCCAGGAAAAGTATTGAAAAAATGTATAGGGTATAGTTTGGTATAACCAACATTCCTAGAGAAAATACATTTCGTGGTTTCCATGCTGCTATCATATATTATATAAAGGTTGGATTTTGGATATGAGGCCATTTTAGATTTTCCCTATTTGTTTAATGCATTTTTAATTTTTAACGATTACTAATCAGTCTAGATAATATATCAAAAATTTAGAACTAGCGGACCGTTTGTGTGGGAAAACTCCATATTTATTGGACCAACTGTACATATATCATCATATATAGGACACAGTCGACATTTTGATTGTACGGCATTACTGTAAAAGGCAAAATTTCAGATGGCCTCATATCCAAATTTATACTTTCATATATGTATTATGTGGTCCAAATTGTATGCTTCTATCATTATACGGCTAATTATTTAATCTGTCGGGCTATATAGGTTTGGTAAAAAAGATTTACGTTAACTGAACGAATATTTTACGTACTGAATAAATTTTTATTTTTAATCATTTATATCCTGTCAAAGGTACATCAATTTTTTGTTATTATTTAAAGACTTATAGTTGTTTAAAGTTGTATTTTCACAATACGCAATAAATTTTTTAAATTTAAGATTTTACATAACGGTAAATTGTTTAAATCATGAAAAATAAAATATAAAAAACTTTTTACATTTTATTTTCAATTTTTTTCATAAAAAAATGTTTAAATGAAAAAATAATTTTTACACTGTTTATAAATAAATTAGAAAATAATTTGAAACGTAGTTTCATTAAAATTATTTCGAAAAAAAATACCAAACTGGATAATAACAACCCAATAATTAAAATTAGAAACACTCCTTGTAAATGCTTCCCGGTTAACACAACTTGATCAGAAGAATCATCAGTTTTTTCAACGCTGTTCAATCGTTTCAAACGCATTATTTTCTGAAACTCAAAATCAAGCAATCCACTCTCAAAGTTTCGAATTAATAAATCATTTACTTTTTCAAAAATGGGTAATCCCTTTCGAAAAACTATTACACTTCGCATTGTACATATGTGATTTTTAAGTCCATAAATTCGATCATTTACATTTGGATCAAAAGATACTAGCATGGTTTCTAAGTATGGACCTAACGTGGCAATATCACGTACATAGGCAGTGCGTTCAAAACATTCGATACTAGAAGAACAATGAACAGCATTTTCAACGATTCGATTATATCCTAAATCCCTAAGTATAAATTTTCCTGGACCAGGTAATCCAATTTTTAAATCTGAATGTACGATTTCAGAAAAAGTTTGTATTTGACGTTCTGAAATTGGAAGTGTTAGGACTTCAATTAATACCGCATTAAATGATGACTGTATGATTAAACTAAACAGAAGAAAGAAAAGTAATATAGATCTTGTTCTAAATTTATTTAAAGAGATCTTGAACGATGAAAGATTACATAAAACAATTCCCCAAATATATAACACAAGTTTGGTAATGGACTCTTTATGTTCAATTTTATTTATTAAAATGAATGCAAATAGCACACCCAAGAAAGACATAATTATGGCGTTCCACACTTGAGTATTGAACAAATATCCCAAAACTTTACTTTTAGGTACAAATGTAGCCTTAGGAACTATCCATGCAAAACGTAAATATTCATAAGCACCAGATGAACAATCAAAATCTTGGCAAAACAAATTATTATGTAAAGCTCCACAAATAATATCAGCACTATAGTTTTTTAAAAGTAGAACATTGCCTACTACAGTTCCGTTTGGTAATTTATGACCAACCATATCCAGTGAAACGTTTATATATACCGTACTGATGTTTAAATACTTCTGAATTTTATTAAATCCAAAATAGTCAAATACTGAACGATTTCTCCCCCCTAGTATAATTTTATAATTAAAAAAATTATAATCGTCATAATATTTTTTTGGAAATACATTCGTAATATCATGTAAAATGTCAATTGAATAATTTGAATCACGATAAATTTTACTCAAATTATTATTTTTCCATGAAAAGATGTCTAACGATGTATTGTTATTAGCCAAACAAATGATAAATTGATTAATAAAATGTTTTTTTAATAATTTTGAAATATCTAATTTATTTTCAATTTGATTTTGTGTTAAAAATATAAATTTAGCCTTTGGATTCCACGATAAACTGTTTATAAATATATTTAAATTTTCTTCTAGATGTGCAAAAGTCAAAAAGAATATTAAATAATTTTTTGGTCGAAGATAATAATCGTTTGGTATGGAATCAAAAATAATTATTGAACGATTATTAAATATTCTTAAATTAATTGATTGTACAAAAAGTAAATTAACAAATGTTAAATCTGTTGGATTTATCGTAATTTCCATTAATTTTTCAAATTTATTTAAGGTTTCAAGATTGTTATTATTAGTTTTGAATGATAAAGATATATTATATCTTGATTCACCCATTATTGAATGATTTACATACATTGTAAGTAATAAAATTAGATGAATTTTAAACATTTTATTAAATTCGATTAAAAGTATTAGAGAATTATTTAAGAGAAAATATTATTATTTTATAGGTAGGTATTTTTAAAAAATTTCCAATTTTTAACCTTTTTTTTATGATATGATGATATTTTTATAATATCTGAATATCTTTGAATTGTTAATAAAATTGTTATTTTTCTTATTCCAAAAATTATTCATAAAAATATGAACCACTGCTTTTGCATTTGGATTAATGATTGAAAAATAAAAGAAAAGAAACATGGTGGTAAGAAGAAATATGTAATTTTTTTCATATTTTAATTATGAAAATTTATTATTTAACTATTTTAATTTGATTAGGTGTTACCGTTTTAGTCCGGTATCTAGTTTCCATAAAATACAACAAGCGGTGGCGTATTCGAATTTTAGAAGCCTTGCTAACCATTGTCTGTCTGTTGGCACAATAAAATTTAATTAAGATTCACGAAAAATAAACGAGAAAATTATGATGTGGTTGAAATTTGTCAAATTAAAAATATTACATTGAAACATTCGATGATTACCAATCAATACACGATCGGTAAACGAAACAAAAAATATGAGGTAATAATAATTATAAAGCTTTTTATTTTATATCACTGTTAGAGGCATACAATTTTCCAGCATTAAATATCTCAAAAAATACTTAACCAAATGTCATAACATTTGGTATGCACAATATTGACATGAAAACCAAGTGATCGTTGAAGAGTTTTCATGTCAATATGCCTACCAAATTTTATGACATTTGGAAAAATATTTTTGTAATCATTTGTTCTGGATAATTAAAAAAAAATACAATGTATATTACATGATATTTAAGTCAACAGCTGTTTAGAAGCACACTCCTTTAAGACTAAGATCTATCTACAGCTGTTGATAGATCGCCTTAAGTATAAGCCATTTAGTTTGAACCACATTCCAGAAAGAAAAGAAAGGTTCTCTAAGTCATTCTTCAGTTCTTTGAAAAAATGTAAATCACTAAAATTCCTGAAATATACAGTCCTAGGCCGCGCCGCGCCTTATAGAATCTATTGCCAAATTCAGCACTGTAATTGATGGTTTAAAATCAAATTAATTTCTATTTTTATGAATTTTAGTGCATTTATCTACAATCTGTTCAATGTCTATTCACAGAATGTCTTTAATTCATCAGAAAATAAGTTAATTATAAGTTTAGGACTTTCGAGTGTTGAATGAAACATATTTATTGGGAATGATACTGGAAAAAGCTTCATATATAAAAACGGAAAACCTACCTATAAAAATTCTTTCAAAAGGATGGCGCTAGAACTAAATATTTGTATAGATGTTGCAAGTGTCTAGACGTTCCTAGTTATAAAAAGTGTTATTATTAGAATATTTAAAATAAAATTGTAATCATAATTTATTTCACTATAATAAGCTAATAGTAAATTAAAGAACTATAATTACAATTTATATTATTGATTTCAGTGCATTTTATATTATTAATTCTAACCAAGGATAATTCAACTTACAGTGGAACCTAGGCTAAACGACTTGCTGGGCCATCTTTCAGATGGGTATGTTCGAAAATAATGTTTTAATAATGTTTAAGCATATATATTTTAAAATACATGTAATTCAATAAGGTATAATTTGTGATTTATTTATAGGTCATTCTTAGTTAAGTGGTCGTTTTACTGATAAAATGCGGCACGACAAAAATATTAGAATTTTAATCTAATTGCTTAACAGATTTATTAAAACAACTTAGTTTTGCATGCCTGCAAGGAATTTATAATTTTAGAGCAAATAATAAAAAATGGAAAATTCTATATATTGAATCTATATAGATTCTAATCACTCTATTAAATTGTATAGATGCATTTGCTTAAGATTTATAAGAATTTGTCTTTTTTCCCCATAAAGAACAGTGCCCATAAAATCCAATCTTCCCCCTGGTCACTTCAGAAAGAAAAAAAAAAATTAAAAATTTACTTGATATCTTGCAGATCTGAACAATTTAAAATGTAATAGATCAGAACAGTTCATTAAAATAAGTATTTATGCCTCTGCTCAATATTTTGGCAAATTATACGCCATAGGAGATATTTTTCAGGTGAAAACAGAAAACATCGTAAAAGTATTAATTGTTAGTAAATAAAATACAGTTTGTCTATAATGTATGCAATAATTAAAATCAAGTTGCAAATAGTATTGAATATATCATTACATGACGAAATAGAATTTTGACCAGGGGAGAGACCATGTTTAGCGAACTGCACTCATAATTACGGATATCGGGAGCAAAATGACTGACAACATTTGGTTTATTGCAATTGTTGGATAATAATTTTAAATTAAACGTATTGCGATTAGGATTAATATCGTAGTAATCAAGATCGTAAACACAATTTATTTGAGATGATAAAAATAGCAGGGGTGAGATAGGAGGTATGGGAGACAACATTTATTGAGTATACAAGCGATGGAAAAATTGAGGCTAATATTGCAATCATTATATATATATTAATTTATAAAATATATCAAATTAACCATTCGCATGGACTTAGGCGTACATAAAGTTAGCGAATTACTGTATAAACTGGGCATTACTGTATAAAGGGGCAGGCCAGTGGAGAGGCATTTTGCATATTTGACATGAATTGTTAGGAAACTTAATTAACTAATTGAAATTTACTGGAAAAAACTTAAGACGTAAGGGACAAAAAGTTCGTAAGCCCGTACAAACTCTAACCCAGACCCATGGTAACTTAGCCCTTAATAAATCCTGCGTATTTTATTTACAGATAGAATTATATGATTTTTTTTCTTAGATACAATATATTTTTACGGGATGGCCCAAAAGCTGCCTGTTAAAGATACTTTATTAGCGTAGTAAAATTCAACAATTCGATAAAATAATTTTTGTAGCCTGGGCGCAAAAAATTGAATTCGATTTTGTAGTAAGTAAATAAAATATATTAAAAAGTTTTTAAAACTTAATTTTTTTTTTGTTTTCATTAATTACTATTACCATTTAAACGCCTGAAGATAATAATGAAACTTAGTCTATTCTTTTGGCGACAGGATTTGAAAAGGAAACATAGTTTACCAAAAGAAAGGTCATAATGTTTGTTATGAGAATTTGTGCATTAAATAAATGTTAATTTATATTTTTTTGCATACACTTTTGATTATAGACATAATAAATTATTATTTGATAATGTAAACACATCGATAATATTAATTAACTACTAATAATGTATTAATTTTTTTATTTTTATATTACATTTAATATCGTGAATTACATTACTGTTTTATTTTTTTTACTCATGACAGCTTCATGATTTTATTTTGTATAATATTATTTTATTCCGATATTTTTCTCTTGTCAATTTAATAATATATTAAAAATTATTTGCTTATTGCAGTTTAAAAATTACATACTATAATTTATTTACCAATCAATTAATAAATATTATTAATTATGTGCGCCTAATCGATCTTCATATTTTTTAAAACATTTTTTTTGGGTGATTAAAATATTTTTCTGGAAATGTAAAAGGTAAGATTTTTTAAAATTTTATTTTATTTATGTTCTATAATTGTTAAATTTGAACCACATTCTTTGATACAGTTTAAACCAAATTTTTAACTGTCACCTGTTCCCGATACATCTCTTATCAAACATAATAACATCAATTTCGTTAATCACTGTTATCAACATTATCCCAAATTATTTTTTATAAAAGAAAATATGCCTATTACATGCAGAGTTTTGTACACAGTTTGGAATTCAGAATTTAAATGTAAGCATTTTCCAAACAAAATTTTTTTTATCAAAAATTGAAATATTTTGGGAATTTTAAAATAAATATCATCATTGCAAATATTAGCTATTTTTGTGCATTTGTATCATGTAATGAATTATTTATATTTAATAAATACCGAATAGCGTTTATCAACACTTATATAAAACGCAAAATTTAAATTAAATAAATAATTTTATTGTACGCTGTGCTAATTATATGGAGTAACTCAATAAATCGATCAAAGCGATTAACGTTTAGTAAAATGTTTAATAAAATATTTTTATTGTAAAAAATATAATAAGGTATTTTTCTACAGCTTTCATAATAAGATTGTATTATTTCCAATATTATATAAAAATTAATACAAAATTTAAATAAACTGAAGTGAAGATAACAACCAACAGAGTTAATTGTTTATATACCCGATGTATTGAGTACCAATGTTAAATTATTTACAATTATTGAGTAAAACATACTAAATATTCAGTCCATATAAGAAACAAATATTTTTTATATTTGAACTTTTTTTTTTTATCTCTTATGGTTTAAAAGATAGGTCATTGATCTATGGGATCCAATTAATCAATTTTGCACAACTTGAAGTTAAAACCGATTTTTAGATCAAAAAATTTCAGCTCGTTATCTCTTTTCTCATTTGAGCTATCTTGATGACGAACGGATAGAAGAAAATAGAACAATTAGTTCAATTCTATATCTTAATTCAAAATTTACTGGTATCTTCAATATTTACAAGCGTTATAATCTTTAGACTAAACTATATATACTCTTATATATTCTATATATGTCGGATAGAAGAATCGTCATTACTTCCAAAATCCAACTATCGAAATTTTTATTGTTTAATGGCTATATGGAAAAATGTAGCTTTAATTTTGAATAAGTTATAATAGATTTTATATCTATCTTTACCAGATATATAATTGTACAGGTGGCCAGAACAGATGGATATGTCGGCTATTGGTGATAACTATAGTACTTAGATACTGCAGCCTGCAGATTAGTAACACTTTTTCACACACTAACTTGCCATAAAACTCGTCACAACAAATCCTCTAAAATTTTCCTCTAAAAAAAATGAAAGTGTTTTTTTTTTGTTTCGAAGAAATTTATAAATAACTTTCTTAATTCTTCAATTATCTTATCGGCTTAAAAATCATTTTGTAGATAATTTTATGGGCTAAGTTAAAGATAAGGTGATCCTGGATTCGTAATAATCAAGTATTATGAATTTTAAACATCGATATCTCAATTAATTTTCATACTGCACCAATAAAAAATAGAAATATTATGCAGTTTTAGAATAATGAAATTTTTTAAGAAAATGAAATGATGATGAAAAAAGAAATATTTTTGAAAAATTAAACATTCTTCTTGGTTATTTATGAGCATTTGATTGGTTTTTAATCTATTTACACTTTTTTCGGTGAAAAAGATTTTGAAGAAAAAGGATATTTACAATCACGATCGAAAAACTTTTACATTTTTTGCTAAAACTTGGCATCCACTGAACCTGATGGAATAGATTCCACCTCATTTTCAAAACTGCGATAAATCTTATTGGGTTAACGCTTTAGTTTATGGCAATCGAAATTTCAAAAAAATCATTAAAATCTATTCATTTAAACTGAGTTTTGTAATTTTGCATTTATACTTACTAATTCCACTGGATTAAAAAATATTTTCAGCTATTTTGATGAATAGCTTATCGCGTTTTGATCACCAAACTATTTTTATATAAAATACAATTTTAGATCTGAAAATATTTTGAACTTTGTTCAAATGTCTAATGATTTGTTTTAGTTACAAAATTGTTTTTTATGTTTAAAAAATATTTAGTTGAATTCTATGAAAGTAAATTAAAAACTATTTGTATGGAATTCTCAATATAAAATAAGTTTATATACAGTGTGTTGATAAATAATGTTCCATACAACTTAAGGTTGTGTTCCATATAACAAAAGGTGATTTTGTCACAATATTATTGAAGTGGAAAGCAGCGACAAATGTTATTTCTAATTAGCTCGCATTTGTTAACAAAAGTCGATTTTTTTCACACAAATCTTAACAGAACAGTATGGAAAATAAATGCTTTAGGTGATACACCCAATATTTCTCATTATTAATCAAAAATTTAAGCTAATCAAAAATTCGGTATGTTTTTAATTAAATTATGAGCTTTTCAACAGTATTCATGACTGATCTTATTATTTTTATACTTTCCGGAAAATAATAAAATAGTGTTTAAAATGAAGGAAAAGAGATTCGGGAAGATACAAAAAATTTAGCAACAAGCAGTAATTTAGGAATACATATTGAAAGGAATCTTATGTATATCCCAGAAAATTTGATATGAATTATTCTTATTTATGAAGTCTCAAGTGTCTCTTTTAGGTGCTTCTTAGATACTGCAAAATTAAGATAGATGCTGAAATTTTTAATTAAAAAAATTGAGTCATTAAGATGCAATGCTGCCGTAATATCAAGGTAGTAGAGCATAGTGAAATAAAAACTATCAATTTCATCAAAATTATCAAATTTGATCAAAATAAACAAAAAAAAGCGTGCTACATGCTAATTTTAGAAATTTCAATGATTCTTAAAAAATATATTCTGATTTTTAAGATATATTCCTACTTTAATATCACTGAAAAGGTTAAATAATTAGCTATGTGGCTTTAAAACAAATAATATTAAGAAACTATTCGAATAAATACAATGTCAATAAGTCATAAAACCATTAATTATATAATCTATTTATTTATTTATTGTATAATACTGACATTCTTGGATAAATAACTATTTTGTTCATTCTAACAAAATTCTTTCATTTAAGTAGTGTGTTTCTTAAATAATTTTACCGTGCGTGGTTCACATATTTTTATCCAAAAATTCTAGTAAGTAAAAAAAATTTTTAATTCAAGAACAATTTATGCCTACCTAATAAAAAATAAAAATTAATCATACCGACGAACATTTTAATGAATAATATTGAACGAAAAAAAAAATGATTGCAATTAATTTATCGAAATATTTTATTTTTATACATGATACTGTGGCTATTTTTTTACATGTAATTTGAACATTATCTGAATGCCAAAGGTCTTGGATTGCATGCCTGGGTCAATTTGATTGTACTAAGTGCATTAGTAATAATATTAAAATAAAATGACAACATTTTGAAAATTATGTTTCATATACATGTAGGAGTCACGTATTCAAATATTTTTTATTTATAATTTTTATTTAAAAATATTTTTTTTTTCCATGATAACGAAAAGTAAATATGGGAAAATTTTTTGATTAAGATTGATATAAGAATATTTACCTACAGCGTGTCTGATTTCAATTGTAAGCAGCCATATATACTCAAAGAATCAAAAAATGCGATGATTTTAATGTTGTGTTGAGTTGTTTATCAGAATTAATTTAGTTAATCTATCTAAAACAATCATTTTAAACTGAATAATTTATAAAATACATCATAAAATTAGTGTGTTTTATAATTTTAAGAAAGCATGGAAGATTCAAGTCGTTTTGCGTTTTTTGATTCCACGAGTAGGTTTTAATTCGAAAAAAAAATGTATATACCAAAAATGTACTACTCGAAAATCTTGTACTAGATTAAGGAAGATTTGAGTTTGTCGTCTCATTTTATAGTCTGGTTTTTACAATTAAATATCACAAAAATGATGAAAATATTTATTCTAGGAATTTTCATTTTAAAAAGTGATAGCAAAATTGTTTTTTAATGCTTTAACACTTTGGCTGAAAACTTTCTTTTGGTGTAAATTTGGTTTATGAATCTTATAATCATCCGGAAGTAACAAATATGAGAGAAAATATGGACAATTTATGATATGCCGATCTTTGTGTTTATACTAATGCTACGCATATCCAAAAATTGTTTATGTATCTAATCTAAGGACTTGAATACGGCCGGCTGTCGGTCATGTTTATTTCTTTGAATATTATTTAAGTATCTTGGCAAATTATTTCGTACATATTCAATAATAATATGTTTTGTAATTATATATGTGTTTATTTGCTAAATTTGAGCTGAAATGTAAAAATTTGAGCTGTTTCAAACTAAAGTTGTTTGTTTTAAAAATGTTGGCAGATCTATTGGACCTAATGGATCGATTTTTCTCATTCACGAATTTAAACTCATTGTTTAGATCCGGAAAAAGCCAACAAAATTTGTGTTCACTATCATTTTTCATTTTTGAATTATGTTGAGGACGGACAGTCAAACGAAAATGGACTATTAGGTGATTCTATGAACACCTATAACTCAATTTTGTTAGTGTAGTCAATATTTGATAACGTTATAAATCTTAGGCTAAAATTCATATAATCTGGCATATCCTATATTCTATGTTGAGTATAAAAACGAAACTAAGGAGAAATTTCGTAGTTTTCAATTATTTTCATAATACATAACTGCATATAATAAATAACATTATAAAAAAATTTCTTTTGATTTAGGTATTCATTGAAAACATATTCACTTCAAATTTCTAATCATAATGGACTCAAATAAAGAAAATAATTCAACGGTAAATGATTTTATGGCTAAAATAATATTATTCTTATTTAATAAGTAATTAATTTTTTAAAGGTGAATGTAACTGATAATTCGTATACTGCAAAATCTTTTGAATTGTTGAATAATATTGGAGAATATATATCTGAATATTCCATTGGACAGTTTCTACTTAGAAAACTAGATGATGTTTTATGGACTGTCGAAAAAATAGCACAATGGTCAGTGCCTATCACTGCGCTTGAAAAGTCTAAAGGTATGTATGTAAAATATAATAACAATTAACCTTAGAGCAAGACATGTCTCAGAATTTTATAATTTGCTTTCGATAATACTCCGATTATATTGTCGATAATGTTCCAAGTGGGTTTTCACTCATAATGGAACACCTTTTTCTCCTCTTATCCCGATTAAATTACACAAAATACAATTATCCAAATGTAAATACATTTAAAATGAAAAATTACAAAAAATGAGAACTAAAACTTACGATCTTAATTTGAAAGATTTATAGTTGAATCGTTTTCGTTTGTTCTTTGATTTTAAATAAAAGTTTCAAGTGAACATTTGTATTCTACAATTTCATTGGTTGTTATATTCATTTATAAATAGGTATTCCATAAAATTTTGAATACCGAAAAAAAAAATTCATCTAAAGTAGTTCCCATGAGGGTATTTGATACAAAAAATGAGACTTCTATAATGTATACAATTTCTAATGCAATATACATTTTATTTCTCTTAATTTTCACACACAAAAACTCAAAATATAACAATACAAATGTTATGAAATTTGTTATGCACAACCAGGACATGAAAACGTAGGGCGTTTCAAAGAATTTTTCCTCAAAAAAATTTTTTAGCTAAAAACTAAAATTTAATTTTATATTTAGAAATTTCTTTGACACCCGTTGCAAAGTTTTTTTAAATTTTCTAACGATATTTTATTAAAATATTTAGAAAATTCACCAGCTGTTGTAAATGATACAAACGACAAATCAGCACAAAACACTTTAGTCAGGCCGTTACCATGGATACTGTTCTTTCCAGCGTTAATTGCTTTACGAATTTTAAAAGGAGTTGTAAATATGATGGCTATGGTATTAGGAATGGAAACAATCACCTCTATTATGTTTGTTAAGTTTATTAAGAATACACGAGCAAAATTAAACAAAATACGGCAAGTAAAAATGAGTAGATTTTTAAATTTTCTTAGTAATAATCTTTTCAATTAGAGGATTTCTTGGGGAATCTATTATAATTTGATAATGATAGTGCGTCCACCAAACTTCTCAATCTGACCTGATTTGCCGGTAGCTTTGCCTTACCGTTCAGGAGTCTCTTACTTTACCTAGACGTTGTTATACTGTTGGCGTTTCCCGATGGATTCCATGATAAGACTTGGTGTGTCGTGTCACTTGATTTTTTAATTATTACTATATTATCTTTCATTTGAAACCATATCACATATAAACACTAGGAGAATCTAGCATCGTGCCCAAAAATCTGGAAGTACTTTGGTATGGACATAGGTTTGGACCTTGGAGAAGGACATTGAAAACTAATAATCATAAAAAAGTAGACGTTACCAGCCCACTTTCCGGCTTTGAACTAATTTTTTATCAATTTTAAAACAGATACATTGAATCTTATAAATGAATATGGGCTATTTCTAATCGAATAAAAGTATCTGCTACCCGCCTGCTTCGAGACTTCGAGGATATTTAAAATATTTACTGTGTTAGTTATTTTTTTCACCTTTTTAATAATAGTTTTCATTCAATTTTAGATCAACTGGAATGATTAATTCCTTATTGAAAAAGACTGATCTGAATTACCAAGCTTTAATTAAGCGTTTATATTCAAATGTATTAAGTGCATTATGTTTTCAACGAATGTGCATGGAATCAAATACAAATCACAAACAAAACGATGAGCGAATGGTACGTAGATCATTTTAATTTTCTGTCATTTACATTGCAATAATAGAAGCCCATTCGAAAAAATTTTATCTCTTTCTCACTATGTCAAGTATTTTCATGTGTTTCCATTCTGGAAAATTCATTTGGCTGTAATTTTCTGCAAATATGTATTCTTTAAAAATACCCATGGTAAGATTTATGGAATTTAAATAGACTAGCTGTAAAAAATTTTCAAAAAAATCAGAAACTACTATGTACATGTTTTTAAAATTTCTCTAGTGAATTTTTAAACTTCAATTTTAAGGCAAATTAAATTTGTTTAAAAAATTGGAAATAAAAGTGAGTAGATTTTAGCAGTTGACGAACTACATTCAGCATCGAAAAAGGAAGTAGCGATCCCGTAAATTTTCGCTTATCCAAATTCGAAAATATTTAAATAAATGTATTTTTTCCACAGATTGTAGATAGTACAAATAATGAAAAAAGTGATGTAGACACGGAAGAGCAAAATCATGTTTCAAATGAAAATTTAAATGATAATAATGTTGATGAAATAATAAAAAAGATAAAAAATTATGCAGAACAGTCATCATCATCAGCTGAAGACGACGATGAAGATGAAGATGGTGAAGATATTGATGTAAGTATAAGATAATAATTTATTATTGTAATTACTAATTGTCTAACCATCAGAGGCAACTCGTAATATATTTAATTGTTTAAAAATGTATCTATAAACAAGTGAAAATAACAAGTTACAGCGTTAATTGTCTACATACTCGACAAATGAATTTCATTGTTTGGGCTATTTTTATTTAACATTCTTAAAATACTGTAAATATCCAGTCTATACAGTTATATATGTATAATAAATAATATTGTGTATTGTTGTTACCTATATGTGTTTATTAGCCAAATTTGAGCTAAAATTGTGGAGAACTCAAAGATTTTACGAAAAAATGTTTCAAACAAAAGTTGTAATTAAAACATTTAAATAAACATTTTTTGTTTTTGAACTTTTCTTCTTTCCAATGGACCCAAAGGACCAAGTTTTCTCATTCACGAATTTAAACTCACTTTTTAGGTTTAGAATACGTAACCAAAATTTCAGCTTGCTATTTCTTGTTTTTGAATTATCGTGATGGCGGACGGACGGACGGACAGTCGTAAATGGACTAATTAAGTGTTTCTACGAACATCTATACCAAAATTTTGTGTGTGCGGTCAATATTAGGTAGCGTTACAAACTTTAGACTAAAATTAATACACGCGTCTTAAGAAAATTTGGTTCGGAAACATCCGGGTCCTTTATATTTATACTTTTTTAAACACAATTGCGCTGACAGAATGTAAACTCATGATATGGATTCTATTTTGTACAAATATAAACCAGTTTTTCGAAAAGCTTCTAAAATTATTAATAATTTGTTTTAATGACAGTTATCAGACCCTGAGGATGAATTAAATGAGGATGACGATTCTGTATCATCAACGAATGAAGGTGATAACGAAATGAACTTCACTCCAGAGAATAAAAGCATTAAAAGTCAAATAATTGCTGAAGAAGCCGAAGATTCTGATGTATCTACAAAAGGTACAGCTGTAAATAAACAAGATACTAAACATCAATTTGGAACCACCACAGGGTTAAATAAAGAAACAACATCTTCCAAACGGGATTTGGAAAGTGAATTAAATGAAAATGTTGATAATAACATTGATATTCTAGATGAATTGATCCGAAATTCAATAAAAAACGAAATAATTGAAAGTAAGTTAAAATATTTGAATATGACTTTCTTGCATTTTCATGATGTATGATTTCTTGAAGATATTCTCTTAAAATTTCAAGTCAATCCGACAAATAGTTTTCGGGATATCCGACATATACGAAAGGGCTCCCTGCAACGTGTCTAGACTCAAAGCAACTTAATTGGCAAGTGATGAAGGATGCTCTTTATCTTACGAAAGTATCTTATTGCTTTGAGAAATGTGAAATGTTTTAACATTACTTAAGATGATTGACATTCCTTTCTGTGTTAGTTTATAACAGGAACGGATCTATACTTTCTGTCGCTCGGGGCAAAAGGGGCGTTCAGCTTTACCCCCCCCCTCTACAAATCACAAGACACCAATCATATAATATAATGTTCCGGGACATTCTGCCCTTTCTTATACCCCTGGACCCGTTCCTGGTTAATAACATTTGGATCAAGGTATTACGAGCATCACGTGATCATCTGATACTTAGAAAATTGGCATTACCTGTAATTTCTATAAAGATACAGGGTTGACGTTACTCCTGAGTATGATTTTCTTCTGAACGTTCCTATTTTACTCATTTTTCAATATTTGAAAATAAATAAGCTGTAGTTCCCTGTTCATGAAATAAAACACTCCAAATGCAGTAAATACTTATTTATTACTTCTGAAAAAATTTAACTCTTTTAAATACAAATTAAATAATCTCCGGAAAAATTTCAAAGAACTTCTCTTTGTTTTTGAAGAGAATGTGTGGATGATTTTTTCAAGCTTATTGAAAGTAGAAAACTAAAAAAATATAAGCTAATAGCTCTGGGATCTACACTTGATTATCTTGTGAAAGTTAAATAATGTGATTTTTTCGATATACCAATACGTAATTTTATTATAGATGGCAAAAATCAATCATCGAACAGAAGTTCTGGTACATTTGTTAAGAAAGAGTGTGAGAATGATACTACCAATTTTCAAGAATTATCACCAAAAGTTGATGATTGTAATAATTTAAAAAATGATCTATTAAGATTAGATTTGATTGCACAAAAGAAAAATAATCATGTAACGGAAAATGAATCTACTGTCACATCAGGTACGTCGTTGAATGATATTATTCGAAAATTTAAAAAAAAAACTAGCAGTATTGCATGAATTATTTAAAATATTCAATTTCATTATAAATTAAATGACTTTAGAAAATAGAATAATTTTTTCCATCTCATTCTGCAAGTCTACAAATTCCTTTTTCGGTGTGGCATTCAATTCATCGTCGTGGCGAAACCAAGCAAAAAATCAGGCAAATTCAATGGCTTCGGAACGATACAAGTTATAGCTTTCATAGTTTCGTCGATACGGTTTTTATTTTACTCGGTCAGAGCGGTCAGAAACGGGATGCGAGTTCCCATATAGAGCATAGTCAGAAGTCACTAGGAGCAAATTAAGATTTTCAGTGCCTTCGGGATGATATGAACCAAAGCTTTCAATGTATTTATCGATTTGGTTTTTATTTTATCGGTCGAAGCGAAACGGAGTTCATAGTTCGCGTATATGAAATAGCCAGAAGTCTTTTGGTGCTAAATCAAATGAACGTAGTAGTTTCGGAACGATATCAGTTAAAGCTTTCAATGTCTTCGTAGATTTGATTTTTATTTTCTTGATAGAAGCGAACAAAAGCATAGGAGAAGACTTAAATTATGCTTCTTGTTAACGGTTTGGAAAGAATTCACTACGCCACGATAATACAAGAAATACAAATTCTTTGCTCAATAAAATCAGACATAGTGAAAATAAATAAACTCGTTTGAATATGTTAAAACTCGGTGTGTCATAAAAAAATTATAACTTTTTGGAACAATCAAAGCAGTCAAAGTAAGAAGTAAGCCTTTTTTTTGGAAACATTGGCTCAAAATTATTTCTACTATTAATAAAAAATTCCACGAAATTATTTGTCTTACAATTTCATTTATTTTTGCACCATACGTCAGCGAATAATCTATTATCCGCGAACTTGAAAACTGTTTACTATGCTATTTTAATATAAAATTAAAAAAATTCCATACTTTTTCCTTCCTTGGGAAAATCCAACTTAATAAAACTAACAGATTAAAATTGAGACAAAAATGTTTGCATTTAATTTTTGGAAATCCATTAATTGCTTTTTATTAACATTTTCAGGCACTGTGTCATAACAATTTTCATATAATTTATACAAGAACAGCTTCTTCTAACAAGAACTAACATTATTTATATCTGTTATATAAATATTTACAGAAACTGTTTAAAAAATAATTTATTTAATTAGGTTCATCAAATGTATCTAATTGTCTAAATGCAAATCAACAAAATGCACCAAAACAAGGTCTTGGATTAAACTTAAAGAAACATAAACATCATCGTCGAAAGGTCAAATAAAGATCAAATTGAGCAATTTTAGATACATTAATATTATTTTAATTGTTATCGTATTGTTATAAATTTCTTTTAATTTGTAAAATGTTATTTTTTTTTAAATATTTTATTAATAAAATAATAATCAAGTTTTTTTATTTGTATTGAATATTTCTTAATGAACAAAGAAAAATCCTTATCACAAAACAAAGGAGGGCATCGATTCGTTGGTAAGGTAAGGAAGGATCTTGGCCTGGATTTTGAGAATGTAGAATAGTGAATATTTTTCCAAGATAGCTATTTATGATTTTAAGTTGTTTGTATTAACAAATTAACATTTTTCGTATTTCCATATGTCTCAGTGTTTAAATGCCGTATTTTCGTAGCTAACCAGGACCAAGTGTAGTCAATACGCATTGATTTACACTAAAATTAATGTGATTGCCTAATAAACTTGTGCGCAAATGAAGCCGAAGAATTCGTTTACATACATATAGTCAAGAAAAAAACGAACCGACCTAAATCTTTCATATTATTTAATATTACAAAATACACTACTTTTATGGTGTATTAAAGTCTTTATCATATTTACTTTTTTATCTAAATAAAACTTTTATTTTAAACTGAATAAATTATTAAAAAAATCATAAAAATTTAATTTTTAAATGAGAAACATTTAAGATTCCGGCCGTTTTTTTTCCTGGATTTGAACGTTCATATTCACAAGTCAAATCGCTTTAAAAACTATACAATAACTCAGGAAACCTCAAAACAGAAAAATATAACAAAAATTTCGAATTTAAAAATCGGGGTGATTACTATAATTTCCCTAAGTGGATATTTGTTTTTGATAGAGACCTCTATAGGCTCTATTTTTAAAGAAAATCTGTAATGTAATATAAATTATATTTTTTTCAAATTTCGCGTATAAATAATTTAAAAAATAATTATCCGAATGTTGTGAAATAAAGTATGCACCATCTTCACATGAAAACGGAGAGCATGTCGAAAAGGTTTTTGCGAAAAAATATTTCTAAATATAAAATAAAACTTTGATTTTTACTTTAGATTCTTTTCGACTTGCCCTCCGTTCTCGTTACAAGATTGTGCATATTAAATTTCATAACATTTGGATAGTTATTTTTTAAGTTATGTATGCGCGAAAATTTAAAAAATACAATGTACATTCCAGATTGACTTTATTAATTGAGCCTGTAGAGGTCGAAACTCATTAAAATAAATATATGTTGCTAATTAGTAAAATTAGTAGTCTTAATTTTGAAACGCATCCGATAATATTTATAAATAAACTACCGCATTATCTGACAATATAAAATATCCAAATATTTAACATTGAAAGCATGATCCATCTGTTGGTATGATGTTAAATTGTATTTGACAATTAAATGAACAAAATTATATCTACAAACAACACAACAAACATTGCACTAAACTATTCTCCTTAGTCAAATAATATATAGATAGCAGCAGTATTTACTATTTAAAATATAATACCTAATTTTTATATTGAATAATTTTGTATTATTTTATGAATATATCAAACCATAAACAAAACATTTAATTTATATTCGACTAAAGTTTGTAAGGGTAGCAAATGAATCCACTAACAAAATTTTGACAATAGACCTTTTATATGTAAAATTTAATTATCTCCAATTTATATTTGCAATTTTTTACTTTTATCCTTTTAATCTAGCTACAGTCTCACTCCATTCAAATGTATAAAAGTTACATGCAGGAATAGTTCCAGCCAAAACGTGGTTCCCATATTATGAACAAAATTATAGCCTTCCAAAAACACCGCTACTCAAACCATCCATGAGCCCTCAGTCTCGTAGTAATAATTCACCGCAAATAAACTGTAACTGCCTATCATGTCGTAGGATAATTTTCAATAATTTTTAAAAATAAATAAAGTAAAAGTAATTTCAAAGCTTGAATTGCTTTATAAATTTTATTAACAAAAATTAAATAATAAAAAGATGACCTTTAATCCCTGTCTCCCTCTATACACGTTTTTAAAATCGGTTACTTATTTTTTCAAATACATCTTCTTTTCTTCTGTGGCATATAATAAAAGATTATAAAAAGACACCTGCTACAATGCATTGAACTCACTAAACGATAATTTTACCTTTTGTTAGAATACTTACAACGAAAGTATATTTATATAGACTATCTTTACTTCTAAATAAAAATGTATTATGTAATAAGAATTATAGGAAAAAACCCTTTAAATTTTCCTAGAAAAGGCTTAATGTTTTTCTTTTGATATCACCTGATACCAAAAACGTTTTATTTTTTTTGTATTTTGTTTAATCAGCTATTACAAAATATATCTTTATCTATTATATATGAAAATAATTTCAAAAATATTTTTAAGTTTTGCTTAGTTTACTTAATGGAATCTATATTTTGATATTAAAAGTGAATAAAATTTCATATATTTGACAAAAAATAAAATACGACGACTTGAATCTACCATTATTAATTAAAATTATATAATTCACGATTTTTATGCTGTATTTTATACAACGACTACTATTAAACCAAGATTACAACTTTACAATCCATGAAAAATTGTATCTATTCTAAAAAGAGAAAATATTTGTATTTTTGTATGTATTTTTTTATGTAAAGAATAAACTTAAAATAACTATAATTATAATCCACTAGAGTCCCGTTACAACGGTCGAAATTCGACCATAATCACTGAAAAGTGAATCTCGCTGCCTTTAAACAAAACAGTATATATGTGTACCTTTAAACAAACCATTATATTAAACAAAATAGTATATATACGTGTGTATGGTAGTGTGCGTTATGTAAGCCTCACCTCTTATTTATGAATGGTATCATAGTGTGTTATTGTTTTTATTGATTTAATGTATTTTGTATGCATTATTTAAAAAATATATAAGCATTCTCCAGTCCCTCTCTATATAAACTATAAGCGTGCCAAGTTTCATACTCCTGCGTCCTTTTCGTAAAAAGGGGTACAATGTTTTTGTTCACGTATTAATATATATATATGCTATTAATATGTATTTATACTGTATGGACTGCATAGTTAGAACATTTTATAAGTCGTGTATCTAAACAATTAACGCTGTTGGTTGTTATCATTACTTGCACATCTAACGAGGCTTAGGACGGCCGCAAGTCTAAATCCATCATTGCCAAGATAAGTAATTAATTGTAGATACTAGGATTTTAAAAGACAATAAAAAAAAACAGTCATTCTAAAAAATTTACTCATTATTCACAAGAGCTTCAATTATTTTTCTAGCTTTTATTGAATCAACTATTAAAATATATAAAACAGTTTAATATTAAAAGTTTATAAACTTATATATTATTTCTAATTTAATTATGTAAATTTAAGTACCTAGATAAAGAAGATACGTTTAGTTTTTTTGTGATCAAGTTAAACTTTTTAGAAAGTGGAGGAGTTAGTTGTTACAAACAGATAATTCCTTTTGTTAAAATGTGTAGTATACTTATTATTAATTAAAATCTTGTTTCCCATACTGGTTGTTTTGATATACTTTTTTATTTTCAAGTCTTCTAACTGGGCAACTAGCTAGAGCACTATCAAAAGATAATATTATACATGATTTACGTGTTTTAAAAAGAGATAAATATAATATGAACGCTATTTTATTGTATAAGAATATGTATTCTATAAACATTGTTGTTCAATTGGAAAAAAATTGATCCAATGCTAGAAAGAGACAACAACAATAAACTAATCATTAGACTGCTTTATACCGGGTGAGTCATTTTATAGAAACCAGTGAAGTATATTTGAAGCGATTTTGGAAAAAAACATCAGGGTAAAATTAGTTCTGTGATAATTCATGAAGCTAAATGGTGTAGTAAAGCTAAAACATACACTGCCTACATTTAAAAAATGATATACAATTTTTTCTGTACCATTAGCTAAAGAAACTGATTTAATTTTTTTTCTATTTTCCGTTAAGCCATCACCCCTCCCCCGCCTCTCATTATCCAGAATAATAAACTCCAACAACAATCAAGTCACTGATGTAACAACAAGCATCTTCTTACAAAATTTTATCCAAATCAGATGAACGGTTCATGAGAATCGGCATTGAAGTGAAAAAAGGTATTGATAGATAAAATACTTCTAAAATTGGAGAATTCTGAACATCTCCACCGTAGATTATCAGAAATTTATAAATATTCCTTCGTTAGTTGTGGAATTATACGGGTTTTTCATCTGAATGAATTTCGGTGTGCCAGGAAAAAGTGACAGGCACGAAATCAACAATGCTCAGGAAGTTCCAAAAACATTTCAGAAATCGGAGCAAAAAATGATTTTTTATCAGGGACCCAATAGTTGATTTATTCATCAACACATAACAAACTTGATCAATACTCCATTACCAGTATTTTAAAATTTCCATATATAAAATGGTTTTCGACTTCAATTATAGAATTTATTAGCTTAACGGTAATATTAAAAGGTAAAAAGAAAACTATAAATTTTAATCATACTCTAGCTATAAAATATTTTTTTTTTAAATTAGTCATTTTTGTGACTATTTTTCACAATGATTTGAAATGAATGACAAACTTGTGGTGGATTTAAGCGGATATATAGCATTATCAAAATTCCAATAATATATATTTTTCCGTTTCAAAATATTAGCAAAATATAAATAAATTATAACTAAAATAAATTACGTCACACATTAACTTCCAACTTTACGTAGTTTAATTGATTAACCGACGATGTTGGCTGAATAATTATATCGAACAAATTACAACTAACTAATTCATCAGGCAAAATTGTTATTTTCAAAGAGATTGAATGAGAGTTTGTAAATAAAAATTTGTCAAGAATAAATAATAATAATAAATTAGTTTTCTTTATTTTCATCTGCTTCAAGAAAATTTTTGATGTGTTTTATGGAAAAACGTTGGTGTTAAAACATAAATAAGTAAAAATGACTGCACATTTGATTGAGAATAAATGTTTTAAACTCTTTTTAATCATTAGCATTCATAAAATACTCTCAATACTTGTTTATAAATACTCGTATATAATAATAATACGTATTGTAATTATATATGTATTCATTACCTACATATGAGCTATATTTTTCTTCCATATTTTTGCTTTTAAAATTGAATCATAGACTCATTGAACCTAATAAACCGATTTTGCTCATTCGCGAAAGTCTAGATTACACCACCAAAATTTCAGCCCCCTATCTCTTTTCGTTTTAGAGCTATTTTAATGGCGGGCAAACGGACGGACTGAATTGAACTAATTAGTTGATTCTATGAAAACCTATACCAAAATTTTTATTTTTCAATCAATATTTGCTAGCGTTACAAGCCTTAGAGTAAAACTAAAATACTCTGACATATTGACCTATATGTTGAATCTAAAAATAAATTAAATACTCAGATTAAGCTTGACTTTCGGGAATTTCAAAACGCAAATGCCTATTTTTATTAATCTGTGTGTAAAATTTTATTAATATTTAATTATTAGGTGGCGAAGTGATAACACATCCAACTGCCTAGAAGCCAAATAAATTTTTTGGGAAAATCTGTTAGAAATTAATCTTCAAATTTGCAGGTACAACATATTATCTTTATATTTTCGAAATTTGGGGGGAAAATCATCCTAACTTTCCAATCTTTCGACTTTCGTATATTATAGTAGACAGGTCTTATTTCCTCATTAGTAATATTATAAAGTTTATCAGTATCTGTGTTCTGAGTCGAAGAATTTGTTGTCGTATTCCGAGTCGGAGAATTTTTCGCGAATCTCGTTTTAACGTAATGGTGGAAGAAACGGAAAGTATATACAGAGTGTTTTAGGAGGCATAGTAACTGTTAGTATGTAACCCAAACAAATATAATGCAAATGAGAATGTTGATTTTCAAAAATTCCACTATTGAGTTCCAATGAATTTTGGTTTCGTGTGTTGGTACACCGATTGCTATGGGTTACTGTCGGTCTATTTTTCGATTTCCAAAAGATAATCAATACAAATTGGACATATGACATTTTTTATTGCAATCCATCGCGTAAATATTTAGTATTTCTTCTGAAGCACCTTGTATATACTTACTAAATTTATGGTTTGTGGATGAAGTAATGTGTCGTGTTTGACTTTTTTAATTCAAAGTAAAATTTCCAATTCATGAACACAGTTTTCAATTCTGGAACAAATTACTTTATAAATTTTTAAATTAATGTGAGCGTTTACTAGTTTTCAGAAAAGAAAAAAAAATTTAATTAAAATTAATTTCTCTTTAGTAAGATTATTGTTTAAATAATTTAAAATTTCCCAGTTTTCTGGATAAAAAGGAAAAATATATGAATAATAAATTCTTTTCTTAGGTAAAATAGCCCGAAAACCCGAAAAATTTGATTCCTGGTTGAAAAATTCCACCATTTTAGCTTTTACCAATACTGTTGACCCATAAAATGAATCGATATATATTTTTTTTTTAATTTACAGCTAGTGTGTAATATATATTTAGAATTTTATTTGATTTTTCTTATACTGCCAATTTGCTGACAAAGCTGTAATTTATAAACTGTTAAATAGACACATTAAACTATTTAAACTGATGTAGTATTCCTATTTTAAGGCGTTTTTTTTTTTTTTTATTATTAAATTATAATTTAAAAACAATTTTCAAAAAGAAGAATTTGTTGGTTAATAAGTTTTTTGTTTTTTATAGAGTAATTGTGAAATATTAAGAAATATGTCCGATTATCTTTATCTAAACGATTAGATTAAAAAAGATTAAATATTAATTTTTATAGAAATAATACAATTTTCATATATATAGAAAAATGTTTTGAAATAAGTTTAAAAATGATTTAACCAAAAAACAGAACACAAAAAAAAAAGTTGTAACTGAATTTATTTAAAATTTGAAAGTTGTTGTATTCACTTGGATTTAGAGATAAAGAATACTTACCATGTCTCTGATACCGGTTACCTGACTCCAACCAACATAACATAGTGTGTCAGGTGAGATTGTATTGGATTGCAGTGTGTTCAAACAGAGTACAGACACAAAGCGAGTTTCATTCTACAATAGTTAGTGACTGTTAGTGGTAATAATCAAATACACGGAGTTACATAGCAGAGAAGTGTTGTATATTTAGTATATAATATACAAGTATTATTATTATATACACAGTTTTGTTGTAATAAGAAAAGTTTTTATTCAATTATTGTAAAATATATAATGTTTGTCAAGTGTTCACAGTGAATTTTATTTTGATTTTTGAATAAAAAAAATATGTTTTTAAATTTTTGAGTGTGTGAATTTTCGATTTTTAACAAAATTTTTTGATAATTAAAACAGCCGTTACTTACTTAAGTAGTTATATATACTTATATATATATAATTTTGTACTTAGAAAGCTATATACTAAGGTGTGTTTTTATATTAACTGTATTAGTGCAAGTGAGAGAAATAACTAATTTGGTCAACATGTGGAAGAAGAAGGTAGACATGCAAAGTGTTGTGTTGGCGGTTATTATTACTTTTCTAGCATCATTTCGAGGTAACTTTATAACTCCTATTATTACCTTTGTTTTATTTTTTAAACTACGTATTTTTATGTGTAAGCGTCCCCTAAGACTATTGAAAGTTGAACCACGAAAGTTTCGTAAATATTATCAAAATTGCTAAAACAAAATACAGATCAAAATATTTTCTGATATGAGTTTAGAGCTAGATTTAATAATCAATTTTTTTGAGCCAAATTTTGAAAATTTGCCGAAAGTTTGATAGGGTTATATGTTTTTTAAAATAAATGTTATTTTCTAAATTTGTTTAACTTTTAATGTAAGAATCTCTCAACGATGCGCGACTAATACATATTGATACCTTAGAATATTTCCGGCGTTAACAGGGTTCCCACCCTCGATTGAGGTCCGATCCATATCTCAGTTTTTCTAAAGCACATCCGAATTTTGGGTGTAAAAACTAGATCAACTTATAAATTCTTTGACTCATTTAAATAAAAAACGTCCTTTATTTAAATTTTCTAAAATTTTCAGTTTTTTCTGAAACAATGTGTAAAATTTGGAAGTTTGTATTTTGGTTGCTTCTTACTCGGCGACTACCCAAATTTTGGTAACGGTTTAAATTTTTGGCTATTTTTTAACACAACTCCGTCTTACTTCTGGAATCCAAATTATGAGTACAAAATCTCAAAAACACTAAAGAAGGTAGAAACTTATTAGTAGAAATTTGATATTTTCGATAATCCTTATTTTGCATTATATATTTTTTTAAACCATAGTTTTTAGGAAAAATAATTATTTAAAAATTGCGTTTTTTTCGAGACCTAATAGGCTACTAAATTCCAACAATTTTCAAAGGTTTTAAAAAGTTTTTGTAAAATTAACAATTGCATTGTCCATCATTTATGAAAGTTTGGTCATCTCTGTAATACACAACAGTTTTGTTGTTTAATACATAAATACAAATTGATTTTTTTAATTAAAAGAATAATAAATTTATTAAAATTAATTATGTAGGAGTTTAAATATGCATTTAGGAATTTCATTCGAGATATGAATGAGATACAAACAATATTGTTTTGTATTTTATTATTTTAAAACAATAGTTTGAATTTATAAAAATAATTGAAATTTTTGATTGTAATAGAAAATGAAATAAAAGATAAAATTCTTCAATTACATACACTTTTCTTAATCAAATTTAATCTTTTAAGTGATCATTTTCTTATCTTAGATTTTATATATCGTATAATACTATTAAATGCAAGCTTTTGTTTCTAAAAAAGAGTATTCTAGCTTTTTAGTTAGCTTTTTCATTTAATGCTTTCCACTATTTTGCTATTAACTATTAAATTTTTGCTTTTTAATGTCTACTAATTTACGAGTAATTTTTAACTATATTCTTAATATAAATTTTATTTAATTAGTCTATGAATTTTCTTAATTGTTACTTATTTATCGCATATACTTCGACCGGCGCCTATGAGTAAAATAAAAATCGGTTGACCATTTATGGCTATACAAGTTTTATAGAGCCCTTTATAGTATGAAGTTCTGTAAATCTCAAATCGCAATCAGTAAGATGATGCTGAGTGTATGATGGGATTGGAATCAATATAGGGCGTTATGTTTCTTCATGACAACGCCAGGCCACACACACGTGTTTGATGGCGCGCCAAAAATTGACCAAAATTGGCTGAAAAGTTTGGATGCAGCCATCATGTAGCCTAGATCTTGCACCGGCTGGTTTTCATTTATTTCGGTCTTCTTCCTTGGTTGAAAAAAATTGACCGATAAAAGAGCAACCGAAAACCATATCGCCGAGTTTATCGCCATTCAACCATAGAAGCTCAACACCGATGTTAGTTAATTTGTTTTGTTTAATTTTTGGCAATGTCTACACTGTTATCATTTGTCTGTATTTGTAAGCAGTAATGGAGATAAGCCAGGACAATCCTCCGAGAAAGCACCAATCACAAGCGAACATGTACTTTAATGCTCTAGAGACTCAGTCATCAGCCTTTCCTCCGCGTTGGAATAGTTTACAAGCTCCTAATTCCCTTCGCCTTTTCACCCTAATCTTCACCCAAAAATCTAATTTTTTTTTTATTTACTTTTTTTTTTTTTTTTAAATTTAGTATGCAACAATAAAAGCAAGAGCCTGTTGTAAATCCATTTATAAATAAAATAATTAGACTGGTCCCAAAATTTTCTTTCGATATTTTTTCTCACGTGGACACTTATCTTTAGATCGAGAAATTGGGATCATTGGCCTGATGGCTGCTCTCACAGATATGAGAGCTAATTTCGGCATGAAAACTTAATAAATTTTTGAATGTGTGAATAATATAAGAGCAGCTTGGTTACCTTGAGTCATAAAATTATAGAATGACCTTTTAATTCATATTTTGTGTAGTTGTTAATACTATAAAGTATACTCAAGTAATCATGAAACGCGTCGACCTGAATATTTCACGCTCACTTAACTTACTAAGAAATTTTACTCATTGGTAAATTCGTTATTATATATCTTTTTTTTAAATAAATATTGTGAAATTTAGATACATTGATTGGACAGTCTGAAATAATTTTATAATCACTTGAATGTATATTTCATTATCAGAAATATAACGGTTTTACGTGCTTTTTATTAAATTTCTTTAAAAATCAATCATACAACAAAATATTTATAATATCGAATATTATGCGTTCCCATTTTACAGCTAAAGTAAATAGGCTATTTGACAATATTAATAATATACTACAAAATGTGGCCATCTTATAAGATAATATCTTAAAAAAACATAATTATTTCATAAACTAAATTATGTTAATTTTTTGAAAATTACACGGAATAAAATGTAATTATTTTTGAAATGTTATCTGGCACTGAAACGCTCTGTGATTGGTGACAGCTCTGGTGACGCCACTAACTAGTAAACTATAGACCATATTACATACATATATCATATTAAACAAGGATGTCATGGCCGATGCTGTATTTTTTTGTTGGGTTTATATAAACTAACTTACTAGCTTGATACGTCACACATCCCACGTGACAAACGCCATTATATTATAGATACATCGTTTTTCAACGCTGTTTTGAAAATTTAAACTTTAACAATGATTTTCATTGGTAATGTTGTAGATTTCCCGGAAATATCAATGTAGTATGCTTATTATTTAAAAAAGAATTATTTAGAATGATTTCCAAAAATTATTAATTTTATAATTCTTAAACATGTTTAAAAATAGCAAAATATTTATATTATATTATTTACAAATTATCATTTTTTGCTTTTAAAAAGCATCATAATATATTATTCTAAAAATTTCTTTAGAAGTAATACTGATGACTAGTATTCAACTGACTTATTAGTATTTTTAAGAACGTATAGAAGTTCATTAATGTGTATCATTTTTTGATTTACCGAGTGTATATTTCTACCTATTTAATGTGAGAAATATTCAATAAAGTACAGTTATATTAAATATTAGTGTATGTTAAACATTAAAAATAACATGGATAAATACTCTAAAAACTTTGAATATGTACTTGCTGCGAACATCCTCGTATAATTTAATCCTTTTTAGTTGAATTTTCTCTCTTTACTTTGCTTCTTACTCTCGCTATAAACCTTATATAATATGATTTTATAAATCTTCTTAACTTTGAAAAACAAAGTTAGATGAAACAAACTATTTATAACGTTCACTTTGCTTTGTAAAGTGTATTTACAGAGTTACACGTTTAAAATGTATATACTATTGTTTGGGAATTTTTAGAATTCATCAACTTTTGCATGCTCTGAAAGCTAGAGGTGTAACTTCGACAGTTGCTTTGTATCCGTCCAGTTTCTAATTACGAACATTTTGCTTTTTTTTCCAAAAAGCTAGCTGCAAACAAGGTGACCTTTTTTATACTGAAGCACCCTTCATAATGTAAAATCTTTTAATTTTTGCACCCAAATAACTCAATAATATTAACATGAAAACGGTGGGATTGCCGATAAATTTTTCTAGAAAAAACATTTTTAAACATAAAATCGGATTTTGATTTTTACCTTAGAAATTTTTTTCGAGAAAAATTCTTCGACAAGCCATCCGTTTTCATGTCAATATTACCAAATTTTAAAATATTTTTTGAGTTATTTGTACGCGAAAATTGAAAGAAATACAATGTATATAACATGTAATTTAAGTCAACAACATGTTAGAAGCACACTCTTCTATGCCATGACTTAAAAGGCAAGGGGTGATGGGGGGGGTTGCTGCAAAACAAATTTTTGGTGATTGTATATTGAGAGTAAAATCAGTCCATCGACTCCAATGGATTAATAACTAAACTGTTAAACCATAAATTATTCAGAACAAACATTTTTTGTTTGAAACATTTTTTCGTAAACTGTTTAGAGTCGCCACAATTTCAGCTCAAATTGAGCTAACAAACACATGTATAATTTTAATACTTGTTATTATTTAAAAAAAAAGCATCTCGTATAAACTATTTAGAGTATTTTATGAACGCTAATGGTTAAAAATAGTTTAAATATTCATAGAAACCATACGTCGAGTGTCTTACTAAAGAACTAATACTGTTTACTTATTATCGTCTTTGGTTCTAATTCCATTTAAGCAGTGCATAATAGTACCACATCTATCCATATACAGAAATCTAATCGGGCCTAAGGACCAATATTATTTATCAATGTACTACTTTTACAATTTTTTTTTTTTAATTTTAACCCATTAAAATTTTCTTATTCGATAAAAACATAACTAATTATGTGAATTTCCGTATTAAAATTTCACAAACCCTCTGTATGTATTGAATAAAACTTGATTCTTAGAAAATTTATGGATTTATAATGTTATACATATTTTAAGTATTCCATGCTTAAAAGTAATTAAATGTACCTATAGTACACCTACCTTATCTTTGTGATATACACACATACATGCAAATGTAGGTATACTCAATTAATAAAAAAATGCATCACTTAAATTTTTTTATACTTTTTTTAAAAATATTTTATACCCGATTAGGGTGGATATATTCGAAAAGTTATTGGGGTTCAGAGGACTTCATATGTTTTGGGTCACTGAACACGTGCCTGAAGTTTTTTTCATAACGTTTTCTGGGAAGACTAACCCGTTAGATATTAGGTTAGATATATTAGAAAAAAAATTGGGGTTCCGGATTGAGAGTGGGAAAATCAAAACTATAGCAAATTTTTCTTCTGAGAATCCTAATATATCTAATCTAGATTGTTATGTTGTGTTGAGTTGTTTATCAGAATTAATTTTGTTTATCTATTTAAAACAATCATTTTAATTTGAAAAAACTATAAAATACACCATAAAATTAGGATATTTTATAATTTTTATTTAGCGTAGAAGATTCAGGTCGTCGCGTTTTTTTGTTTATTTGAGTATATATTCTAACAAATTTATAAATACATCAGTTAATGCATTGATTTTTGTGGTGTATACCTTGTGTAAAATGTAAATGTGTTAATTTTTTATCATATTCGAATTTTTTTTTAGAGGATTAAAAAAAAAGGGATTGTTACATTAAATAAAATATGTCATGCATTATATTATTTGGAAGGGATGTATTTCATTAATTTTTTTTAATAGAAATTTTTTATGTTTAATTAAAAACTGATTTTTATACTCGACATATATGGAATATGCCAGAGTGTATATTAATTTTAGTCTGAAGTTTGTAACACTGGCAAATGTGGTACGTATGAAAAAAACATTATCATTCTCTGGACCTTTTCTATATAAACTATAATTTTGCCCAATTTCTTACTCCTCCGTCCGCTCAATTTTCGTAAAAAGGGGTACAAAATTTTCTCTTCACGTATTAATATATATATTTCAAAATATTAAATACTCGATTTGCTATGTTGTGTTGAGTTGTTTATCAGAATTAATTTTATTTACCTATCTAAAACATTCATTTTAAACTTAAACAATTATAAAACAGATGTAAAATTAGTGTAATTTTAAGAAAGCGTGAAAGATTCCGGTCGTCGTGTTTTTTCTTTATTTGAGTATAAAACTAGAAAATAAAATTGAAAATTCTTCTTTTATTTTGTCGAATCAGTTAAAAATTCCTTTACACGTTATACCTATATTGAAACGTAAGCTAGTTCTAAATCAAGATAATTTTTCAATATACATTTACCAGGAAATTATTGAATGAAACTTCCGGTTGGTTCAACTATTTGAATATCAATACATATACGATAGAAATTGAAACCCTTTAAAATACACACAAAACCACAATAAGATGCATTTTGTGATATTCAGAAATTAGTTACTTAAGAGAAGTACATTTATCAACATTTAGGGGAAATTAATAAAAGGATACCTATGAATAGAATAAGGTAACATTTATGTAATCATAAATAAGTCATATTTATTTCGATTAACAGCCAGTTACACTTAAAAAGTAATTTAAATAGAGGGCACGCTGCAATGCAATCCAAATACAATTGATTCAAAATTAGATACAAACTCTACATAACCTCCGTATACAAGTTTTGTGACTGTTTAACCTGGATTATATTACTCGATTATGTGAGTTATTTTATGAGTTCCAAGGCAAGAATCTGAGCTCTGTAAGCAGTCTTTTTGTTATATGGGTAATTTGAGGTTTACTCTTTCTTGAAGGCGATAAAATATTCAAGTTTGTAATGAATGTTTGAAACATTTTTCTAACCTAAACTAGTAGGTAGCTAGGATTTCGAAACATACCGTACATCAGTATTTAGGTTTCCAAAAGATATGCCATTATCCAAAATCAAATAGGTCTATAAACGTTAGGAAATGTTTTGAATGCACGTTAAATTAATATTTCGGGAATTATGAGAACCCGGAAATTAGTATATTAAGATTCATAATTTTAAAATAAGTTAAATTTTTATTGTTATTGTTAAGTTTCCTTTTTAGAACCTACATATAGAAGTGAAAATGTCATAGTCATATATTTATTTAATAAAATATTCTTTAGAAAAATTAATCTTTTATTATTACATACGTCCTACAGGCGTACTACATACGTAAGCCCCATGAGAGGTGAGTCCCCTTTTAATTTTGAATAGAATAAATAACCTGATCATAACACATTTAAATAATTTAGTGTAACATTTTTCTTTACTTTTATTTTGTATGACTTTTTTATATATTCAATTCAAAATAAAAACTTAACTTTGTTTTCTTTTTTTGTGTACTTCCGGAACTATAATAATTCTAAGAACCCCCTCGAATATACATCAAATTTGGTATATAGGGTGTGGTTTCAAGTACAATGGAAATGATAATTGAAATTTATGTTTTTGAAAACGTATAATAAAGAATTGATATTGCCAATGAATGTGTGCCTATTTATAATTTGACCATTTTTTTTTTTTTTTGTTATTGTTGGGTATGTTGAAGATGGGCGTTATTTTTCAATAGATTCTCATGCAATTTGTAAAAAAGTAACATTTTCTCATATGAATTTTCAATCGAAAACAACCAAGCTGTGTGATTATGGTCTGACTAATAATTTCATATTTTTACATCTTTAGGAAATTCGATGAACAGTTAAAACATATTTGTTTTCAATTTTATGTATTTAGAATTTTTTGCCGAGAATTTTATTTTATTCAGTACATTATACCGATTCATTGGAGTTGAAAAGGTTAAGATCTGTATCCGTATCCACGGATCTGAACATTATCTTTAACCGTATCCGGATCTCTATTTTTAACTATCCGCCACATCCCTGGGTAAAACTAAAAAGTTGCCAGAGAGTTTACAAAGCCGAATTTTTCGATCATCGATGTGCACTTCATTTCTGAAACACAACTTCATAACTGAAACGGGAAAGTAGGCAATCTATGATTGTTCCTCGTGTAATATTCTTTCGACTTAAATTCGATTTTCATAAATAGCAATTCGGGGAAGTTGATTAAAAATAAATAAATTACATTTAACATTATTTAGCAGTCTAGGTCACAACTTTAGCTAGGCCACCCATGTGGTTTATCAGATAAGGGTATACATTTTAGACAAATAATTTTCTTTCTTCGTGCACAGGACATGAAATGGAGAGAATCTGTTCGGATATTGAATAAAACTATATGCATGATTTATTCACATAATTTGTACTCCTATAGTAAATAATTTCTACTTAATTAGTTTTTTCCATGTTATTAAGTAATTAGATTTCCATTTGAATGGCACTTAAAATTTGACAGACTATATAGGCTGTCGTATACTTAGATACCAAATGTTATTGAACACATTTTATTGTCCATTGAAGTTAAAAAATAAGTATAATATGTGAACACACATCATAATTCATAACCGTTACATATTTTTCAAGGTAAATTATCTTATTGTTTGTCTTTTTATTAGATTTTTGAATTTAAAAAAATATGGAATTATTATTTTTATTATTATTATTATAAAAAGTCTTTTCTTTATATATTCTTCTTTTTAAATCTAAATCATATATAAACCGAGTCGAATATGATCCTTAAAAATCTTGACCAATAGCTTTCTGATTATATTTAAATATAATAAATTATAATAAATACTGAACGTTGAATAAATTCAGTATTTTGAATATAAAAATTTGTTAATAATATGTTTGTAAATATAGTGGGGCTGAATTAAACTTTGATCCAACCTCCATATAGTGATGAGCAAAATTGATCTTACAATCTTTCAAAAAAAAGAGACCAAGGCCAAGATTATCTATACACCGTCAAGACCAAAACCAAACAAACAAGATCGAGTATGCAAGATTAAGACTAAATGGACACGACTAACCTAAAAATTACAGCTTCCTGTAAAAGTATGAGTCTAAATATATGTAGCAAAAAAAAGATTTTCCCGAAGGAGAAAATAGGAATTTTTCAAAAACTGTACAGTGAAATTTCTGAGTGTGATCAATGTGCCTTCGAAAAAATTGAACAGTGTGTTCGAAAGTTATAGCGGAAATGCAAAATCGTTGTTATATCGTAGACCTCACTTCGTTCGATCAATAAATTTTATCTAATACTTAAAAACATCTCTTGTGATTTAGACTTTAGATTTTCTTTCAATTTCTATTTTCAGCATTCAAATAATAACTATTTATCAAAAGTTTAAAAAAAAAAGAATAGGTTTTATATTACTTAAAAAATCTAAATCATATTTAGTAGTATAATGCATTGACCTAGAAGAAAGAAGAATACAAGAGAGAATCAAGTTGTTTTTAACACCATCATCATCATCAACACAATATCATATTGTTAGTGATCAGTCAACGTATTCATTGTGATTTATGCTTCAGAAATTAAATAACTGTTTATCAAATATTACTATACTTATTATTTACATGAATTTTATTTCCATTATATATTTATGAGGTTTTACTTATAAGATCCTGGTTATTAGCATTCGTTTCATAATTACTTATGTCTGCTGTCTGTTATAATATTTATTATTTATGTCTGAATAGAAAAATCAATTTATTTGTCTATTCTCTGTGGGTAACATAGAACAAATTGAGAATTTAGTATAAAAAGAAAACAAACGGAATAAGACTTTTCGCACAAACTTGATAATTATGAATAGTTAGATTTTAACACAACAAAAGTTTGTCTATATAATAATTTACATATAAATGATAATAGACCGGGATTGATAATTTTTGAAACAAAAAAAACAAAAATAATAGATTTTTTCTTCTACCCTGGTCTATAATAGATTTTTTCATTTATGATTTAAGGTTGATCTAGTGTGAATTTGTGAAACCATTTGATATAAAGTCCGGATAGATGGCCGTAGTTTTTAGTAGACGCTATAAAAATCAAACTAGTAGTGTTTTTTCAAAATTATTTATACTAAACCAATCTTTAATTATTTAACTATAAAATAACAAAATATAAAATGAAAACAATTTACAAAAAAAAATTTTCTATACCACAGAATTTGACATCTCTCTCCCCCCTAAGCTGTCTTGGGGAGATGGACTACACAATTTGAAATATATTGCAATTTTTAACTTCATGAAATTAATATTTTTTAAAGAATATTTGAACACTAAATAATCCGTTGACTATTTTATTGTTGTAGAATTTGAAAAAAAAAATGTATTTTTGAAAAGGTCTAAATTTTATATTTATTGATGAAGAACATTTTATTTATAAATAATAAAATTTTACCATAAATATACACCTGTACTATACCTGTATAAATTTTGATTACAATATGAGTAGTATTGGCAATTTAGATAATTTTTACTCTGAATATCTCTCGATGTTAAAAACACAGTTCGTAGAGACATGCGATTTTTTGCATTATGCTCAGAAATGCATTAGAAAAAAATCTACCCATTGTGATTCATTGATTGCATTTTTGATTTTTCATTTGAAATGCATAAAATGCATGCTAAAAGTGCATTATTTTTCTTTTAAAAAAAGTGTGAAAATAAATAAAGATTTATGAAACTCAGTTTTGTGTATTTGAACTTTTGTTCTATCTTTTATAGTATAAAAGTTGGGACAAGGATCCATTGGACCCAATAGACTGATTTTGGTCATTCACAAACTTAAACTCACCTTTTTATGTGTAGACTACGTCACCTTAATTTCAGCTTGCTATTTATGTTTGTTTTTGACTTATCGTACGGAAGAGCGGGTATTCAGAAATGGACCAATTAAATGATTCTATGCACACCTATACCAAAATTTTGTTTGTGCTGTTAACATTAGGTTGTGTTACAAATTTAAGACTAATATAAATATACTCTGACATATTGTATATATGTCGAGTATAAAAACCAATGAATCACAGCACAATGGTTATCCATTTTTCCTAAAACATTTCTGAGCATAATGCAAAAAAACCGCATATCTCTTGTATTTTAAAATCGAGATATTATTTTCTAAATAGCCTCGTCTATATAAATGTTATTGTGCATGATATTGGGCGCCTATTTTTATTACAAAGAGGTCAGTCAAACAACAGGTACGTACAGGTACCTCTGTACCTGTTCTTTAATTCTTTAGAAAGTCATGGTAATATTTACTAATATAATATTTATATATATATATATATATATATATATATATATATATATATATATATATATATATATATATATATATATATATATATATATATATATATATATATATATATATATATATATATTTATATATATAAACCTATTTATAATATATACCTTTTCTTGTTTTTTTTTCACGAAAAAAATACTTGTAGGAGGTAGCAACTAGATATTGTAACGTAAAAGATAGTATTCTATCGTAAAATTACAAGATTTAGATTTAAAAATAAATTTGTAATTTTTTTGTAAATAATTTTATAACTAATTAAATTATTCATTTATCTACCTACGTTTAAATCGGGAAGATGCAATAGTAAAAAATTTGCTATTTTACCCATCGAAATGTGAAATTAGTTTCAATACCAAACAAAATTCGAAAATTAAAATTGATTCAAAAACAAATAAGTTATAAGATCTTAAAGATTGTTTTTCATTTTCTGCAAAAAAGGTTTTATGGGTGATCCAACGATAAGCGGTCATTTTCTGTAGAAAAATCGAACAAAATTTTTGAATATTAATGTAATTTATTTAATATTTTTGTTTACAATCAACTCATTTGTGCATGCTAACATTATTTATATTAAATTTTGAAGGGAAGTGTTTATAACTACCTTCAACATCGATAGGGCCTCTTAAAGTAGTATGATCCTCATGTATAATCACTTTGGAAATGAACCTGTATGACGTCATTTATGCAAATCTCCTTCTTTGTTTAATTAAGAACTTTAAACGTCCATATTTTGGCTAATTTTTAATACTTTAAAAAAATAATTTCAAACTCATGATCGTGAAGTAAAGATGCTTCAATTGAAGTGATAAAAAATAATTTGTGTATCTTCTCTTTTAAATTCTTTAAATAAAAGTTTGTCAAAACTAGTTATTAAATAATAATATAGTTTTTGAAATACAAGCTTTTACTGTAATAGGAGATAAAAGATCTATTTTTATAAGTTTATTCTTGTTATTCGTAAGGTATGACAAAAAAAAAAAACGTTTAGAGGCCACTTTTATGTTTATTTAAATTTTCAAAAAGAGTGAATTTTCTTTGGAAAGTTTTAAGTTGTTAGTAAATTTTTTTCATACAATTTACAAATGGCTTTTATTTTTTAAACAGCTGCTTATTATTTAAAAACGTTCAGTATATCTATTTTGTACATAATAAATTATTTTATAACAAAAAAAAAAGTACTTTATTAACTTATAATTATAAAGTTTATTGTAAACACATACACAAATTGAAATAATTATGAACCGGTATTTTGTTAAAAATTAACTAAAAAAAAAAGTCAATAAACTTCTGTTTAAAAAATTAATCGCAGAGTTTGGTTATAGAGAGTAATGAATGTACGCGATTCTTTTACAAGACATGAAATTTAATTTCAATGAACAACGAATTCCAATACTCAATCAATAGTTAACTAAAAAAAAAACCCAAATTTGTTAATAATACATGATATAGTTTATACAATAATTAATAATTTATAGAAAAATCATTCAAAAAATACAATATAAGTTTTATTCACAAAAAAACGATATACATGTTAAGTTGAGTTTTGTGTACGTGAACATATTAAAAAATTTCACATCAGTGCTCCTCAACTAAAGCAAGAGCTGGAGGTACTTGAGCGTACCAAAATAGAGCACCGCAATGAAATTGTGTTTAAATAGCTTAAGGACGTTCCCTATAAAATCAGTTTTATTAGAATCTTTTTGAAAACTTAAATACACATACTTAGAAGTGTTCACTAATCGTAGAAAATTTTTAACTCATATATTTGACACTTTTCGAAAAATTGTTTGTTAAAAATTGTATATTTAACACGTGGGTCCTATTCGGGAGGATGTTTGAAACGAACGTTTTAGTAGATAACAAAGAGGAAGAAGTTTCTTACGATGAAAATTTTATATCTATAAAAATGGCGCAATGAAATTACTTTTGTATTTCTGTGCTTGGAAAAGTAATATACGAATTTTATCATTTTTTCATTTAAGCTATGATAATTTACATTGGAATAATCTCTTAATTAGTTGAGTACGAATCACCCATAGGAAATGTGTAATAAACAAAACTAGAGTCCCGTTAAAGTGATTGACATTCGACCATAATCACTCAAAAGTGAATATCAATGCCTTTAAACAAAACAGTATATATGTGTCTTTTAACAAAACAGTATATTAAACATAATAATATATACACATGTGTATGGTAGTGTGTGTAATATAAGCCACACCTCTTATATGTGTGTGCCATAGTGTGTGTAATGTTTTTTTTATTGATTTAATGTATTTTTTATGCATAATTGTAAAAAAAATTAGCATTATCCAGTCTTTCTTTTCGTCCAATTTTCGTAAAAACGAGTACAAAGTTTTTGCTTCAAATATTAATATATGCTAAACACTGATGATATATCTTTTCTATCGTTTCGCAGTGGGTAGTTTATGTAAGAATTTTTAGAATCAGTTAAGCAGCCCCAAAGATTAAATAATTGGTTTGGAAACATCCGAATCCTTAGTTTTTGAACTATTTATAACAGATTTGCAATAATAGAGCTCAGTGGTCTTACTTTTGAACATTCAAGTACCCTCAAGTCCTGCCCTAAAGTTTGTTTCATATTTCATAATGCGTATACCGGTTTATTTTCTTAGGATTTTACATGTTTATTTTTATTTCGTTCGTACATAATAGAATTAAAACACTAGGGAGTGATCTTTTATACAGATAAAATAAAATGCAAGACACGCTTCTTCCATAGAGGCTCTCTACTCGTATTTCACCTTGCTAGTTAGTAAACCATTAAATTGGGAGAGTACATTGGTATTGGTACAAGCAGCGAGATAAAAAAAAAAGCATTTTGAAGCTTCAAGCTTCTAGATTCGAATTACTACACGATCATAAGAAAGCAATCAAAATTCTTTAAAATGCTTTTTATTTCAACTCAATACCGGGAAGTTTTGACTGAAATTCAATTAAATAAATTTAGTAAATTTTTTTATTGCTTTATTTTTTAATGAATTTTGTTACTTTAATTTTTTTCAATAATTTGAAAAAAAGTTAAATGGCAAAGTTGTAGATAATAAAAAGATCTACAACTTTTTTACACTTTTTTTACATAACTTCAAAATTTATGTGAAAAATTGAAATAACTTTTTTATTTCTACCTTTTACAAAAAAATCTTCTTCTAGTCAAGCTTCTACCCTGGTATATATGACTATTATTTGTTCATAGAATAATTCTTTGTTTATACAGATGTCAATAAAATGAACATTATATAAAAGTGGAACTACAGAATTATGAAAATCGATGCCCTTACAAACATACACAGTCAAAGACCTCAAAAATGTAAATAACAATAATGTTACAATCATAATAATACGTATAATGATTATTTAAGGTAGTTGTGATGTTACAATATTGTACAAATGTTATGCATCGTATGTATGCACGGTAAGAGTTGGTTAGCTTGTAGTAAAAATGAGTATAATTTATGTCTTTTTTGACACTATGACTTCAATCGTACAACTACCTTGAACGAAGATTAATTTACTACAATGATTATTTAAAAATTGTATTCATTGAAATAAAAAATTAGAATTTAAAACTAATTTATCAAAAATGTGTGTTTCCTTTTCAATATCTAATATTCGTTACATCAGATTATAAAGAACATTATTTTAAAAAGAAAAAATAAAGTGAAATGCAATTCGTATAGACCAGGAAAGCCATTGGAAACGGAAGAGAATATAACAAAAATTAAAGAAAAAAATTTACGGGCTCTGATATCGGGAAGTGGAAAAGGTTGAGTTTTTAAGGGTAAAAAACACGGTTTATCTTGATTTCCGGCAAAACTACACGTCCTATGGAATAAAGCTTAAACGCAAAGTTGTAGGTAATAAAAAGATCTACAACTTTTGTATAAACACTTTTTTCACATACCTTCAAAATTTTTTGATTGAAAATTACGGTTACTTTTTCGATATTTATTCAAAATAAGATGAAAAAATAAATATTTTAAATGAAAAAAAAATATTGTGCATTTAGTTTTCCTCAAATTTCGTGAAAAAAAATTTTTTTTTTGTCAAAGATAGAAATAAAAAACCAAAAACTTGATTATTTCTCATAAATTTTGAGGCTAAATGAAAAAAGTGTAAATACAAAAGTTGTAGATCTTTTATCCACAGGACTTGTAGTTTTGCTGGAAATCATGATAGATCTTAAAAACTCACCCCCTTCCACTTCCCGACCTCAGATCGCCCGTAAATTATTTTTCCTTTCATTTTTGTTAATATCTCTTCTGTTTCCAATGGATTTGATCCTCCTATAATTTTTTTTTTTTTTTTGTTTTTAAAAATTATCGACCCTGGACTAATAGTTTACTTTGTTTTTTGTTTCATTATTAATTTAAATTCTTAGTAAATAATAATAATGTTTAAATAACGTGTATTCAAGACATTAATGAACAAAAAAAAAAAACTCCTAACACCATGTCTTCAGATAAATAATTTATAATAGTTTTTTAATACATTATTTAAATCACAAATGAAAAAATGGATTCCATTTGAAATGCATTTGAATCCGATGATGTATTGATGACTAATATGCATATAGACATGTTTTTGTATAATAATATTATTATTTATTGTTTTTTATTACCTAGTTAATCACTGCATTTTTGAAGGACATTTTCAATAATTATCATTATTTAATGAGTAAGTAAAAAACTAATTGTATGAGTAATATGCTGTTCTACATATATTTACGTATATACAGGATGTCCTTTTCCTTTTTAAGCTCAGGCTCAGCTGAATATACTTTTAATTGATTTATGAATAATAAAAATAGCACATCTTATTATTTTTCAATCTATTTCAAAATTACAGCGTAATTATATTTGTAGAAGTTGTGAGAAATGAATTTTGTGAATTACGTTTCCAAAATTTTCCAAACAGCAAACTTATAATTTGCATTTTTTTAAATTATCTCAATAAAAATATTATGAAATGGATGAATATTGATTAGAAAATTGTTCTAATAAGAAACTATTTTTGCTTGCAACTTTATTGCTTGTTTAATCTAATTGTGTTTTTTTTATCGTTTCAGGTACGTTGATTTCACATTTGTTTCATGATATGTCTTCAACCAGGTGACAGGTAATACGATATAAGAGATAATTTTTACTGGTAAAAATTTACAATTATTTAAGGCTACTAAACATTTCTGTAATAATCAGACCAGCCAGATTTGTGTAAATCTTCAATTAAAGCTATACCGTTTTTTCTGCTTTCCCAATACTTTTTTTACAAAATTTTTTCACATTAATTGAGTTCCGCGATCTTAGCACCTCATGTGCGGAATTTCGATTGACCAATTATACCATCTGAAAGGTCAGAAATTGGTCATAAAAGGTCAGTTGGTCTCATTAATTGGTCAGCATCAGAAAATTTTTTATTAAGGATTAAAGATTTTTTTCTTAGTTCTAATTCAACAAACTTTAATCCTTACTAAAAAAATTTTCTGATGCTGACCAATTAATGAGACCAACTGACCTTTTATGACCAATTTCTGACCTTTCAGATGATATAATTGGTCAATCGAAATTCCGCACATGAGGTGCTAAGATCGCGGAGCTCATTAATTGTGCTGTTGTGTTGTTGTGGAAAAAAGTGCAACATTTTTAAAAACATTAAATACTCGGTTGTTAAGTTGTGTTGTGTTTTTTATCAAAACTACTTTTGTTTATCTATCTAAAACATTAATTAATTTTCATGTAAAAAACTATAAAATACTCCATAAAATTAGTAATTTTATCTAATCGTGAAAGATTCAGATCGTTGTTTTTGGATTCCATGAGTATACATGTCCTTATGGTTGGTTATTAAGAAAAGTATATTTATGCTTTGTGGCTTTTCGCTCTTTAAAATCAATAAATCTATAAATTCCATCCACATTTAAAATTTTTATTAGTTTTGACACTGTCGTACTAGCTGATGAGGCAGCGAAGATGGTATTCGAGAGAAATAACGTCTTGTATGATTATTTTCCATCGAATGAAAATACTATTAAAAAATTTATAAACAAGTTGATTACTGATTTTAAAAAAAAATTATATATTTGGTTAAATTCTTGGGTACTTCTTTATGGTCTATAAATCAAAATCTAAGAATTTTTATTGACAACATACAATTATAATGTCACAAATATTTTTAATTAAAAATTTTTGCAACATCACTGTGTCAAGTAAAAACATAATTAATTAATTAAATGTATTTTTAATAGAAAGCGATTCATAAAAATTATTGAACAATGTATGGAAAAAATCAATTGTGAATATCATCTTTTTGATTGATAGGAAAACGAAAGAAAGTTTATTGTCATTGGACTTGAAAAAATGAATTAAAATATGTTGTTTTTTTTTTCATAACAAAATGTATAAACACTTTTGGATTTGGTTCAATTACGGACAAAGTATGATGTATTTTGTATAATAATTTGTTAATGTTTACACGTTAACGTGTCCGTATATAAATTGAACGTGTGTATTTTAAATGTTCTTCACATTATTAGACAGATCATAGAAAAAAATATTATATTGATTCCGAAATCGAAACAAAAAATGTATTATATATTTTAATGTTTTTTGCTATCAGTGGTGTCAATTGATGAGCCATTTTTATAAATTGACAAGACTTTTCCAATTAAGATTAGGTCCAGATAGTGCATAGGAATCTTTTCGACGTGAGGGCTTGTGCATTATTTAAAACCCTTGTAATTCAACAAGTACTCAATTGAAATTCGAAACTCATACGCCGTAAAGACGTCAAAGATATATATCAACCTGTATCAGTCTCAATTACTCTAAATCTCAGTATGTTCAGCTTAAAAAGCAATTCGCAGTGCCCAATGACTTCTGGATCAAAGAAAAGCGTGCAAGTTTACCCAACTATGTTATAATGATTACTATACATAATTGTAATTGGATTAAACAAGCTACAAGCACTCTTTGACCGACAAATCCACACAAATCTTTTTAATCATCGTTTATAACAAACAAGGCATGAAGGCTTGATCTTTTGAGTCTTCCAAACCATCCGTATGAGGCACTGCCAGGATCGTTCACTGAACCAATTCATTTGTATTTGAGAAAAAATACACCATAAAATTAGTGTGTTTTATAATTTTAAGTTAGCGTAGATTCAGGTCGATGCATTATTTTATTCTACGAGTATACATTAATTTTGGTAGATTTTAGTAAAATTTCTGCATGCAAATATCATACAAAGTAGACTATAGCACTACATCAGTCCATTTTCTCAACTTAAAATATTTTTGTTACGACCGGAGTACTAGTACTGACATGCGCTATAATAAAAGGTTATCCCAATGTATTAACCGTTTTAAACAGTGAATTACATCAAATATTAAGTTTTAACGTGTAAATAGATGATACTTGGATAAATATTTTTAATTTTATTTGAAATTTATAATCAAGTAAATTAATCATGCGTAACGTCAATTTTATTCATCGCATCAATTGATGTTCGTTCATCATTTTTATTTAATATAAAAGATGAAAATTTTATTAAATAGAAATAAATAAATGTGTTTATTCAAATAGACAACTGTCGACGAGCTAAATTGTTTTGTATTAAGTATCATCATACTGTGTGTAATTCTTAATAATATTTTATGAAATAAAATTTTTAAATTTAATAATATTTATAAAATAAAAAAATCCCAACTGCATAAAATTGTGAAATAAAAAAAAAAAAATATGTAAGAAACTTAAAAATAAGAACAGTAATGGCTTACTTAAATTATTATAAATCGAACAGTATATAATAATTGTGCTGTTTTTGATGTAAATTGATTATATAACATTTATGATTCATTTTAATAATACTTTCAATATAAAAATTTGAGTTTTCGGTCGAAGGTAAATAGCGCGAATTTTATAAGTTTCGAAGTAATAAAGAGTCCACAGTCTTATAACGTCTATTTTTGAAAGAAAATTAAGGGAAAGGAAATTTTTCTTTCTTACTGATTTTACCGTGGTGCATTAAATTTCATCTGATGGAATATTTAATGATTCAAATGATATTGGTTTTTCTGAAAATGCAAAATTATTTATTCACCGCTGATATCATTTTTGGTGATTCATACCATCTTTTATTTTTATAAAATATACTTATTTTTATAAAATATATATGTGCTACAAAATAAGGAAAAATTTAACTATTAATGACTCAAATTTTTATTATTTTCTCCTTGAAAGATAAAAGATGACCAAAATTAAAAACAAATGTTTTTATTAAACATCGAAGTGTACTGTAAAGAGATGGAATGACATTGGTTTCTAGGTATGTCGTCATAAAACTGGAATAGTTTTATGAATTGTCTTAGGTGGCATGATTAATTAATAATTAGAAAAAATAGTCACAATATAGACGTTCGGAATTCATAATTAAACAAAATAGATTTGCGTTAATGATGTCATACATATTCATCTCCATTGTGATAAGGGGCATTCTACGTTAAGAGGTCCTATCGATGTCCATGGCACTTATATACCCTATCCTTCAAAATTTAAGATAAATAATGTTAGTATGCACAAATGAGTTGATTGTGAATAAAAATATGATATAAATTAAATTAATATTCAAAAATATTTGTGACTTTTCTATAGAAAATGACCGTTTATCGTAGAATCACCCATAAATTTTGTTTTCTCAAAAAGAGATGAAAAACAATCTTTAAGATTTTATAACGTATTCGTTTTCGAATCAGTTGTAATTTAATTTTCGAATTTTGTTTGGGATTGAGCCTAGTTTTACATTTTAATGGGTAAAATAGCAAATTTTTTTATTGCATCTTCCTTATTTTCAAAATGACTCTTTAAAAAGGCTTTTTTGAAAAAGCACAAAACTCGACTTTATTTGGAATCCTGCAAACCATGTTTCACGTCTTTTGGGATTTAATTTTCAAAAATCTTAGCGGATGTATACGTCACAATAACGTTCTGCGGTTTGAGAGCTAAGAGCTTGCGTTAATAGATCAGTCAGTCAGACACGATTTCCTTTTATATATCAACATTAAAAGTTTGTATTAAATTTATAAATAAAATTTGCATAATTTGCCACCATTTGCGTAATTTGCCTACTCCCAATCGTTGATTACACATCCTATAGTAGGTACAGTTATTACAAAAGAATATTATTTATTAACATATTATTTATTTATTTATTTGTATGTTATTTTTTTAGTTGTGGTGTATGCATTTATTTCGCAATCATTTTATTTTATAAGTATAATTTTATTAAAAATAATAAATTGATTACCACGTAACATACTTTTTTTTTTGTCTGTATTCTTTATTCAATTATTTACATTTTATGTAAAAAAAAAAACTTACCTTGTTAATACAACAAATTACCATTACTGTGACGGAATTATTCTTGTAAATATTTGCTTTTTTTTATGGTTGAAATAGAAGAACACTGTTGCAAATTGAAATTTATAAGATTGTCTTTTATGACCGGTAAAAATTAATTATTAAAATCTCTCGTGAGATTTAGATTATCTTTTGTCAAATTAAAAAAAAAAAACATTATTTTTAATTTAAAAAAATTCCAGATGTTTTCATTTTGAAAATATGATTATTACTTGATCAACATTTTTATACTCAACATACTTAATATTGATCACACAACAAAATCCATTGGGTTCAACGGATCCTTAAATTATAAAAGATAGAAGAAAAGTTTAAATACATAAAATGTTTTTTTTTTAACTTTTGTTTGCAACATTTTTGTCTAAAATCTTGTGAGTTCTATACAATTTTAGCTCAAATTTAGCTAATAAACACGTATTGGTAATAACAATACATATTATTACACATGTATACATATATAACTGTATAGACTGGATATTTATAGTATTTTATGAATGGTAATTTAAAATATTCCAAAGAATGAAATTCAATTATATGTGGAGTGTCTAAACAATTAACTCTTTTAATTGTTATCTTCACTTGTTTTATTTATTATTTTGATGGCTGCCTTTTGTACAATAGCTATGGCTTATTTTTAACAGTCTGAACATACTTCAGAGATATGATTCGGCATCGACTTCAAAAGGTAATAAATCGGATAAATAAACGGTCTGGATCAATTTTCCAATTTTTAATTCCAAGTTATATAGTAAAATAATAACAAATAGATTATGTCATGATCTCTCAAAAATAATATTAAATATATTACGTGTTTTTAGGGTTCCCTATCGAAAAGGTAAAATGGGACCCATTAATTACTAAGACTTCGCTGCCTGTCTGTCAGTCCGCCTGTCACCAGGCTGTATCTGATGAATCGTGATAGATAGTAGAAATTTCCACAGTTGATGTATTTCTCTTGCTGCTATAACAATAAATACTTAAAACAGAATAAAATATTTAAGGGTTTTTGATAGATAATGATACAGAACCCTTCGTGCGCGAGTCCGATTCGCACTTGGTCGATTTATTAATTTAAAAAATGCTCAGTTGCTTTTTTATGTTTAAAAACTACAAAGAAAGACTATTTTTGCAATTTTACTACTTAAAAATGAAGATTAGTATATTTTAAGTGTAGCTAAAATAATTTGAGATAATTCAAAAGAAAATAATTATCGAACTTTCCGATTTTTTTCTGAATTGTTTATACTTAAAATAACATTTTGACATTTATTTTTAGTAATATCATTCGTTTATTGTAACTAAATGGCGATTAGAACTATTTGAAATTAGTTATTAAATAAAATATGAAAAACATTATTCTATCTCATCTATAATTTAGTGAATTTTCTCACAAGTAGAGCAAAATTTTAATATTTCTTATAAGATAATTTCTTATTTCTATTCAACGTTTTTTAAATGATATTAAAGAGTTTCTTTTTTTAGACAGAATCAATAAATAAATATTGTCTAACTCATTCACAACACTATCAGAACTGTCAAGTCTGTTTATTTAAACAATAAATTATTTAACTACCTATAACTAGGTATACATGAACCTGTACGTACACAAATGATGAAAAATAATAAATGAACTATGTCAATATTACTTATCAAATGAATGTTTAGAATAATAGAGCTGATAATAGTCGGGACTGAGTATACAAAAACGAAGTCCTCTTTTCGATTATGTATATGAGTAGTGAGTAATATTTAACCGAATACGTTTTTTTTTCTGTTAATATTATGTGGAATAATATTTTCTCGTCTGTAGGGCTCACTATTTTTACTGTGGAAAATATTAAGAACGCTTCCAAGAAAATCAGGTTTTCCTGGTATCTTTGGAAAAATTACACACATACTTAGAGTGCCCTATAAAAGTAAAAAAATTTTTTTTCATACCTTGCGGCATTAATTTTTGAAAAATTGTCTGTTCAAGATTGCATATTTATCAAGATTGCAACACATGCTTTCTATTTTGGTCGATTTTAAAACGAACGTTTTATTCAACAACTGAACAACATTTATTAACATCATACAAATTTTTTTATAATCTTTAAGGACCGTTCTTCATAATCGCTTGTCCGGTAGATGTACGCAAGCGCATTTTAAACCATTTTTGGCATTTATACTCATCTATGCCAAAAATAGTTTGGAACGCACTTGCCTGTCAACTGAACGTCTTGCCGTCAACTGACAACCCTAAGCAAAATATTTTTTTAACACGAACTACGTCTTGAATTGATTAGTTGTTTTTATGTACCGAAATAAAAACATTATCCTGTGTGTTTGTTTCATGCATATTCAAGCTCGGTTAGCGTTTATTTAATAATATATACAACGTCTAAATCTATTAGAAAGGATCGTAAATAATTTGATATAGGTGCGGTCATTGAATTCACTTCACAGTCATACAAACAACACAATAACCATCAATTATTCAAAGATATTATGTGTACTTGACTTCTGGTTTATTAAAGGTTTGTCTCGTATGTGTGTATGCATGATGACGTATGTAAATTTTGTTTGTTATAAAGTGTATATATATATATATCTACTTATTTTATGTAGTTTGGGATACATATATCATATCAAATGTAGTACAACAATTCAAATAGTATCGGAATTGTTTCCTGACATAAAGGATATCTTAAATTTGGCTGCAAGTCGGATGTCAAATGAATTTTTTTTTTTATATAATACCATTAAAATATTTGTGCTAAATGTATTTAATCGATTTCCTATGAAAATGATTTATCTAATATAGCAATTTTTTAAGCAGAACTTGTGTGTATTTCACTGTTTTTTGCGACGGAAGAAACAATTTTAGAGGTGTAATAAAAAACTTTCAATTAGCTAGACATCTAAATTTGTTTTAAAAATAATTTTTTAAAAACTGGTTATAAGTATAAAATCGTTTTTGTTTTATTGCACTCTTTTACAATTTTGATTTAATGATGTAGTGCAAAAACAAAAGCCAGATATTGGCAATAAATTTACCATGTTATGTGTAAAAATTGAAAATTAGGAAAATACACTGCAAATAATGGACACATAATATCCTCGTGAAGTGAGAATATGCTCATTTAAATAGCTATATGCCGTTTACGTCTCGTTGAAAGAGTGCATTTTCTACATTTTAATGCTTTAAAATTTTCCTTAGCATTAAACTTACTTCATTTATTTGCAATTTCAGTATCCAGAGTTAAACTACATACAAAATTTCATCAAAACTCAGATGAATAATTTACGATATATCGGCATTTATGAGAAAATACCCATTATCGAATATATTTCATTTAATAGCTATATAACTGAAACGGCATGACCGATTGAGTTGTCATTTTAATATGCGATAAAAAATTTAAAAAAAAAAGCTATAAACAAACAAAATTTTGTTAATTTAGAAAAAAATGTATCAAAATAAAAAAATTTTTGTTGACGAATTTTTATTCTGTATTATATAACATTAGTAAAAAAAATTTTGTAAATATCAATTTTTGAGAAATGAAGTGCACTACGTACATAAATCGCATCGTAATACAGTTCTAATCGCTATTCATTGATGAAAAAAATATGTACAGAATGTCGTAATGATAGTTCAAATCAATTTTATTTAACCAGATCACGTAATTGTTACCATCAAGTAGGCACAAACATTTGTATATATGTACTGCTCGTGTACACTTTAATTAGACATTCATTTTAGTAATTAAATACAATTGTCTAAATGTATTATTCTCTGTGTAACAATAGTTCGTTGATTTACAACTGAAGAATTGTAAACAATACCTTTACTGACTGTGTTTATGCTATATTCATTTAAATTTTTTATTCACAAATCAGACAAACCTTCATTGAATATAAAATAAGCTTGTGATTGTGCTTGATATTGCCCAATAATTAAAAACACAACTTGTAGAATAAGTGCACGCACGTAAATGCAGTATTATTTTTTATTTACTGTAGATTGTAGTCATAAAGTTTTGTATTAACAGACAACTCTTTTCTGTGAAATATCGGTAAATTTATTTTTATATATCAACGTGAATTGTTATTTTGTGAATATTAATTATGTTTATTTAAATCAAACATTCTCTAGCGGAATATTCAAAGTTTTTATATTGTCAACGGGAAATTTTTTTTTTTTGGTAATTTTTTGTCGGAAATTTGTCATAATAATGTTTGCAAGAACCAACTCTTCATAGTAGACTTTATTCTCAAAACGCCAATAAACTTCATGGAAAGAATATTCAAAAATCTACGACCAAAATGTAAAGTTGTATATTAATAAGTTATAGACCAGAAAAAGTGACTAATTAAAACTTAGGGGCAGATATGGCCCTGTCAATTTGTTTGTTTGTTCATTATTGAAGTACGAAAATAGTATTTCCATATTATTTTATTGAATTTAATTTCCTACAATACTTGCTTTTAAGAGATTGTTTAGATAATCGATGTATGACTGAATTTCATTATTTGGACTATTTTTAATTAGCATTCATAAAATACTATAAATATCCAGTCTATACAGGTATATATGTATACATGCTTAATAATAATATGTATTGTTATTACCTATATATGTTTAGCCAAATTTGAGCTAAAATTGTGGAAAACTCAAACATTTTACGAAAAAATGGTTCAAACAAAAGTTTGTTTCAAAAAAAATAAACACTTTTTGTATTTGAACATTTTATCTATCTTTTATAGTTGAAAAGTTGGGTGGAGGATCCATTAGACCCAATGAACGATTTTGCTCATTATCGAACTTAAACTCATTTTTTATGTATAGAATACGTTTTCAAAATTTCAGCTCGTTATCTTGTTTTGTTTTTGAGTTATCGTGATGACGGTCGGACGAACAGTCAGAAATGGACTAATTAGGTGTTTCTATGAACACCTATACCAAAATTTTGTCTGTGAGGTCGAGATTCGATAGCCTTACAGACTTGAGATTAAAATTAATATACTGTGACATATTATGTATGTCGAATATAAAAATAATAATCAAAATTTGACCTACTTCACAAAAAGGTTCATCATCACTGTATTCATAAAAAATATTTTTTTGAACAAGGTATTACATAATTGAAAAAAGTCTATTTATTAATCATAAAGAAAAAAACATGTGAAATTTTTTCTAAATAATTGATTGATTCATACATATATCAGATACAGTTGAATTTATTCATGAGTCATATTCATCTTAAAAGGTCAAATGTATCAAGATAGGTAAAAACCTACATAATAAAAAAAAGCCAATGTTGAATACTCATATCTAAGAATATCATTTTGACAATCTTTTTTTTGTAAAATAAGTATTTTTTATTCATTTTTTTTTTGAAATTGAAAACTATACCTTTTTTTTAATTAATAAAAATTTTATCATATTTTTTATAGATAATATCAAAATATTTAATAAATTACAGACAAAAAGTCACACCAGTCATATTTTAAAAATTCAACAGACCATAACTTTTGTTGTTGAATGTCGACGTAAAAATGCATCCGTTTCCGTGTTATTTTTGATAACAAGCCTTGCAGGTGAAACAACTGAAAACTTAATACTAAATCGAAAATAACATGGGGTTACAATTTTTTATATTTAATTTTGAAATTTTTGATGTCGAATTTGACTTAATTATTCCATTGAATAATTACTCCTCGAAATCTTTTAAACTGAATCAAATAATATACATATTTTTCTACTGAAAATTTCTTTTTTTTTCTTAATCCCACAATTTTTAATCCTTGATCCTGGCCCTAGATTAACTTCCACTTTTGAGTGAAATCAAAAAAAGGTCGTTTTTCTCTATATTATGTAAATATCTAGTATTTACGTAAATAATTCCAGTCTAACAAATAGACAGCACCACTATTGACATACACATATAAATTTAGTACTTCAACTTTAATGTATGAAAATTTAATTTGATTCCAAATATTAGTTAACAAATTACAGTAGCTTTAGTGAAACAGCTAAATAAATATCAAAACAACGCGGAGTGTCACATTTTCAAACAAGTGAATTTCGATTCAAATTAGTTTCGATTCAAAAAAGGCATCGAAAAGTTAAAGGACCGTTGATAAAATATAGAATTTCTAGAGAAACTTGTTTTTTCATTTCCTACGGTGGCTAAACTAGAGTAAAACGAAAGTCCATATAAAATTGAATGCCAAAGAAACACACAAACGTCCATAGAAGCGAAGAATTTTTGTTTATTCAAAATACTTTAGTACTTACCTTGACCACTAGTTGGTTACAGGTGTTCAATGTTGGTATTTAATGTGAATATCAGAAGTGATCAAGAGATGGTCATACCTTTTGAATTTCGGCAAAAAATAGGCATCATCAATACTATATGTGTTTTTTCCGTCATCACCGTAATTCTAATTCATTATTGCATTCGTTTTATCAACGATTACAGACGTCCATTATTTGCCGACATTTAAAAGTTATTATCATCTCTTGTTGACTACTGGTCACATTGAATAGCTATAGTAAACTGGAGGCCAGGTTAAGTACTAAATTTTTTTAAACACATAAAAATTGTTCCTTCTATGTGCGTTTGTATTCTCTGCAAATGCGTAAAAACTGGACTGAATAAATTTATTAAATCAATAATTTTAAAAGTAAAATTTTAATAAATTTTAAATCAAACAACATTGTTTTTTGTGAATATTTAATAATAATTATATGAACAACAACTGACTAGTCTCATTTATAGACTAAATGTAAATTAGTACGTATTTAAAACAGATGTACGTCGGCATCTATAACATCTACAAAACACAAATGAGAAAATAATTAAACATCAGCTAATGCGCTTATATACGGGTTGTTGATCACAACTTTTATGCAAGACAAGATCACTTGTTAGAGAGTATGGTGGTGTATGCTATGCTCCCAACTTATTTGTAAAATTTTGTTGGTTTAAACTTGTCCGACTTAATGAAATAATACATAAGCTTTTATGCATAAAATATGTAAATTTAATATTTACCTTTGCTTTACATAATATATATACATATGGATATAGTACAAGCGGTAAAGAAAATAATTCTAGTTCAGTTCAATTCATTGTTTTCTTTCGTTGCTATGGTTACGAAATGTTACTACAAATCAATCAAATGATGTGTAAGTTTGTGAATGGTGAAATATGATGAAACAGGAAATTTCTTAAAATTTATTAACAAATTTAAATGAATAATTATTTATATTTGCAATTAAAAGTAATTACTTATGCAATTTCTTCAATCATTCTTACAATTTTCAACCCAATAACTTTAATTAAATGTTATTTTTTGTATTTATTCAACAGTTCTTGACATTTTCTATAAAATTTACATGCAAACAATTGAACAAATTTAATTATAATTTCTAAAATGCGAATGCTTTATTACAAATTGTTGCTACTCGGGAGAGACATCAATCAATTAAGAAGTCGCTTCCACCTCTTTCAAAAAAAAAATATATTTAAGGAAAACTTCTTATCATTTACCGCATGATGCCATGTCTCAGTCGAGCTTTTGAAAAATTTTCAAAATTAATTATAAACACTTTAAAGTGGTAAAATTTATAAAACTTAAAACGTATCATGACGTACGTATTAAAGTTAAAATAATTTCAGTGTTTCCATGATTTTTTTATGAATAATATTATCTGTGTTTCAAAAGTATAAAATCATGGATGAGCATCCACATATAACGTTATTAAAATTTATTAATATACAATATTTATGACATCATATGTAGATTCCATCCATGATTTTATACTTTCGAAACGCATTATCAACGGGTTTATACTATGTATTGCACATTGCCGTTTAATCAAATGTTTATGTAACTTAAAGATAAAGTAGAGTAAATTTATTAAATTCTTAAGTTCATAATGTTCAAAATCTCTTCTCCATTGCTTGTACTAAAACTTCTGTTAATATTTGAACACGTTTGCAGCAGCAGTAGTACACTTACCTATATATGTTTTTAAAATATTCATATTTTTGTTCACATAATAGATTTAAATAATAATACTAATTCTTATAGAGAATTTTCTCATATTTATGCAAAATGTATATTTAATGGGCATATCTCATGTTTATACAGAAAATATAGTCCAAATTTAATCAAATAGTAGGTTTTTAAATAATGCAAGTATAGGATTAGTGTCGTATCTACGAAAAACAAATTTTATATAAATAACAAGTGAAGATTACAACTAACAGCTTTTATTGTTACGATACTCGACTTATAATTTAGTTTACGTATTTGAACTATTTAAAAATCATTTTTATAAAATAGTCTAAATATCCAAGTTATACAATTATAAATACATATATAATAATTAAATGTATTTTATTTTATGTATTTATTAGCTAATTTTGAGCTATAATTGTAGCTCGAGACTATGTGAAAAAAGTGTAAATACAAAAGTTGTAGATATCCGTTTATTACATACAACTTTGTCATTTAATTTGTCAAGATAAACCGTCTTTTACCCTTAAAAACTCACCCCCGTCGTCTTCCCGACCTTAGATCGCCCGTAAATTAATCCAATAGGTTTCATCCTACTATAATTTTTTTTTGGTTTCAAAAATTATCGACCCTGGTCTAATATGCAATTTTGGTTTTATCAATGACTACCATTTATAATATACGTTTGTATATGAACTTGTTACGTTTGTTTTAATATATTCACATGAACTTTTTAGAGCGAAAGTTAGCATATCAATGTTAGAATGCCGTATAGAAGACAGACACAATCATATATTAACGGTATATTCTTGTCATTGACAATAAATAAAACTATATATATATATATATATATATATATATATATATATATATATATATATATATATATATATATATATATATATATATATATATATATATATACATATATATATATATATATATATATATATATATATATATATACATATATATATATATATATATATATATATATATATATATATATATATATATATATATATATATATATATATATATATATATATATATATATATATATATATATATATATATTAATTGCGCTTACTCATATAATAATCATGTCTACGAGTGAGTAGTAGTATATGTAATATAATTATTTTAGTTGAATAGAAGATTATTATTAATGATTCATATTTACTAGATATAATCATATCTATTTATTAAAATATAAAAAAAAAAATGTATATATTCAATAAAATGTTCTACTTTTTGTTGAACAGGTCTTTGATGTACTTGAGTGTTGTGAAATAATATTGTTACTAATGTATACAAACGAATTGTTTTCATTTTGTGTGCGATGGTCAGATTCTACAGCTTTGATATTTTTAACAAGTTTTATTGTACAGTAGAACCTCGATAACTCAAACATCGATAACTTAAAAACCTCTATAACATCAAAAAATAATATGTTCCCTTCCCATCAGAGCACAAAACCTCTATGACTTAAAATACGCAACCTCTATAACTTAAATAAGTAATTTCTGTATTGGCCCTCAGTAATAGGAACAAGGGTACATACATACATTAGACATACTTACCTCTATATTAATCTATCCCTAACATAGACCCTTGATAACTTAAAACCTCTATAACTTAAAATATTTTGTGTTTTCCCTTGAATTGAAATCTAAATTTTTTTCAGCTTATATTTTCATGCCAAAATACTGATTTTACGAAAAGTTTTTTTCTTCCTCATAACTTTTATATATTTTTCTTCTGTTTTCCAGACTTAAATAGCAAGTAAACGTCCAAAAGTGTTTATTTTTGTCCAATATTCATTAGTTATGCACTTTTGAATATCTTCTGTATTCATTATTAAAAATTTTCAATAGAATCCGGGAAAATTATATTTAATATGGTGTGTTTTGAATATTCCGATACGAAAACGAAGCATTTTTCGAAAAAATTCCAAAATGATTATTCTTGTCCAATTAATGTAAAACAATCATTAAAATAGCTCCAAATCTTCTAGTCTAACATAAATGGAGGTAGATTCTAAAAAAAAGAAAAATTGATACAAAAATATGTTCGGCAACATCCGGATTCTAAATATTTACACAACTACACAATTCCATTGACAGAATGTGGTTCTCGATTTGTGCACACTCAAGTACTTTTAGCTCCGGCTCTAATAGTAAGAAGTTAACCACCAACAGTTTGTGCTGCTAACAAAACAGTAGTAAACAAAAAAACTTTACGATTATGAAATGTGTAATTGTAACCGTTAGTTCTCCTACATTTTTTTTTATTATATTTATATATATTCTTGATAGTTACTTTGCTCTATAGGTGGTTTTTTTTTTATTAAAACATCAACATGTCTGGTTTAATGATTGTTAGTTAGCACGATTATAAATATTCTGTTTTAGGCGAGACAAATCTACTTTGAAGCTTTGCGATAAATCAATATTTTTTGAGTTTGTCGTAATTAATAATGTTGTTTATTTTCTCAATGTGTAACTCGGAAATCTTACATTTTATCGGAAAAAAATAAAGAAGCCTACAAAAAAATAAGTTTCCCCCTATTCCTGATGTAGAAAAAAATTTCTTGTGCTCCTATTTCACAATTTTTTATAATGATGTTTTGAGACTTCCTGGGCAATTTTTGTTTCGTGCCTGTCGGTCTATCGATCTGTAAATTGCCTGTTTATCGGTAATGTAAATTATCGTTCAATTATCCTTCCGGGAATAAAGGTCGTATTAAAGAAACATCAAAAAAAAAGGAACAAATAAACATGAAAAACATAAAGTCTGTCACGGATTATTTTATGTTTGTCAATCAGTCCAGCCAATATGGCAACCCCTAAGCCGTTCCGAAAACAATTAAATTATTTCCGTTAGCTTAATAATACAGAAAATTTTATATGACTGATAAACAAAAGGGTATTTCTTCTCCTCATATCTAAATTTTCGTAATTTGTCGGAGGTTGAGGACAATATGTTTTTCACACATAATTTTCAAATACTTCAAAATAATTTATATAAAAAATGTCACTTTTTTCAAGCGTTGTTTGACTTGATTATTAAATTTATGTGAATGTTTCAAAAAATCATCAGTTTTGCAATAACATGAAAGAAGATAGGTATTGTATATATTGAATTATGATTGAATAGCAATACCAGCAAAGAAGAAACCATTATCTAAATAAAAGCAATAGTCTGGCTTAATATCGTTACTTGTGTTCATTTAATAACCATTAGAATAATAAACATAATCTATATAATAAAAACAATTGATGAAAATATTTGTATCCAAATGTAACATCAGCATTTGATTTTAAGGGAGCGCCAGATATCAGCCAGTATTTAATGATAAAATACAAAATTCTAATTATTACAAGTTGTACAAATTATCAGATGTACACAGAAAAGTATTTATTTCATACAGAAACTAAGGATAATATTCTTTGCACAAAAGAAGTATATATACAGGCTGCTCTAGGGAAAATTTCAAAAGAGATACTCAACATATCACTGAATATTCATATTCAGCATTTTTAATTATTAGCATTCATAAAATACTTAATTATACAGGCCATACAGTTATAAATACATATATAATAATTAATTATATATGAGTTTAAATTTGAGCTGAAATTGTATTGAAGCTTAAAAATTGACGAAAAATGTTTTTAAAGTTGTTTGTTTTGAAGAAACGAACATTTTTTGTATTCAAATGTTTCTTCTATCTTTTATGGTTCAAAAGTTGGGTTATGAACTCAAGGAACCAATTATGTTCTTTTGAGAATGTACTCTTACTTTTTAGGTCTAAAATTCACCACCAAAATTTCAACTTGCTATCTGTTTTCGTTTTTGATAACAGACGAGTGGACGAAAATAGACTAATTTTGTCAGTGCATTCGATATTTGCTATCGTTACAAACTTTAGACTAAAATTAATATACTCCAGACATATTCTATATACGTCGAGTATAAAAAGCAAGGATATAGAAGTTTCGACGTACGATACGATATCATACTATTTAAACTCTAATCAAATTTTATGTGTTTCTACCCCAATAGCAAATATTTTTAGTACGTAATGATGATGTTCACGTGTTTTAAAACTTGTATTCAACTTTGTACATTTCAACTATATAACAGTAATAACACAGTATATATATTTTAAACTATTAACCGCGTTATGTTGGTTTTCGTTTAGTGTAGTTTTGCGAGAATGTTTCACGTGAATAGGTATGTGATACATATTTAATAATCTATTCATTTATTTAATAATAATCATATCTATTCAAAGTTTTAAGGTTGCTTCAGCGTGTAATCCTTTTTCGACAGATTTTACTATTTTGTTTTTATGGGATCAGAATAACATTATCTATACGATCCCGAATTATTGGCCGATTAAATCGCGATTTTTGAGCTTGATCAAGATCAAAGTTCGAGATTTCGAGGGTCACTTTCCATTCGAAGTATGTAAAACTTACTGACCCCCCAAATGTTTTGTATTATATCACAAAAAGCTCTCGATAGAATTGAAAAAAAGGGTAAGAGGGTATGAAGAAATGTTTTAAGAATAAGTACAAAAAATAGCAAGCTTGTTCTCGAGATCTAGTGATGGGTTAATTAAGACCAATACCGGAACAGTCTAGGGCTTACCCAAATACTTCAAGTCTTGGTCTTGCTCATACAGTTTTGGTCTTAGTCTTGCTTGGTCTTGCATATTTGATTGATGATTGTTATGTTTTTTTGTAACATTATTAAATGCTAATAGTATTTATAACATAGTAAATGATATGACTATAACATTTCTAACATAATAAATGCTATGACTATACTATACCAAGTGGTTTTATGCTGGAACTATCTTAAATAGATTGTATTCTATACTAGAGCTTAGGCTATTTAAACTTGCGTGGGAAAATGATTTTTGTAAACTAAAATATTAAAATATATTGACTATTTAAATTTAATTATTACTTATTTTAATTAATTATGAATGAATTTATTTCAAATAATAAAGATAACTATATGTTGTTTGTTTAGTTTGCGTGATAGAATAAATTTTTAGCGAATCAATTTTTTTTTTTGTGAAAATAATTATGTTGATTATAAATTTAATGAATTTATATTTAAAATACCAGATGTGCCAAGTGTAGACTCAATGAACATAGGTCAATAGCCTATCTAGGTCTGTCTATTCCCTCAAAGGTCTGACTATATAAAAAAAAAAAATTAATAAATAAATGGAACTGAAGATTCAAAAAATTTGCTATTTTATCCATGAAATTAAAAATTTTGCTCAATACCAAATAAAATTCGAAAATTATATTAAAAATTGATTCAAAATGGAATAAGTTATAAGCTCGTAAAGATTGTTTTTCATCTCTTTCTTGCTAAAAACTTTTCTGGTCATTTTGTATAGAAAAATCGCGCAACAAAATTTTTGAATATTAATGTAATTTATATAACATTTTTATTCACAATCAAATGAACATTATTTATCCTCCATTTTGAAGGAAAGTGTATATAAGCGCCATGGACATCGATAGGACCTCGTACCGTAGAATGACCCTTATGTGTTCTTTGCTTAATAAAAAATTTTGAACGTCCATATTTTGGGTATTTTTTACGATTTTTTAAAAATAGCATAAAATTCATGTTCGTGAAGTAAAGCCATTTTAATTGCAAAAAAATGTGTGTATCTTCCCTATTGTTAAAAATTTAAGTTTAATGTCGAAAAACGTTACTCGTTTGATTGTTCGCTGAACGATTATAAAAAATTCAAATATTTATATTGGATTCGTAATTTTTTTAATCGCTTACTCATGTTTTTGCGACATGATGTAAGCAGCTTTCTTATAAGTTGCTATTTTTCTGATTGTTTCGTCATCTGAAATCCGAATATCTTATTTTCCGTAGTGCGAAAAAATATTGAGACTGAATCCCCTTTCATCTGTGTCCTGCGTATGAGTGAAAGACCTTTGATCTAATTGTCCATGAGCCCAACAAGTTTTTTCGGGATAGTAGCCATCAAGCTAAAAAAAATTTTGTGATTTAATTATCATTGGTGTCACAACAATTTCTTCTTCAAAAATTATAAAAACTGAGCAGTTTTCTTTTTCAAAATCCGCAAAAATTATGGGCATTGAAAGATCATTTATTACGACCATTTCCCGTACAATAAATGTAATCGTCGAAGAACACCCACCACACAAATCTAATCTAAACATCCTGTATGTGTGTTTCTATAAAATTTGTTATTCCGGTTAGGTAAATGGTATTATATTGTATTCTAGTCGTAATAATAGCGCAATAACATTTTGAAATAAAGAAATATCCGTTATAATTATATGTAATTAACATGATATGATTATTGTCATTTTTGTAATATAAAATTTTTTTTTCTTCTAGGTAATGTACATTTTGTTGACCTGATTGTAATATTAACCAAAATCTCTCATAAATGTCTGGTAAGAAAACTAATTATAATTTTTTCTTTTTGGTAACCATAAAAATTAATTTGTTATTCAGGTTTTTGCCTAGTATTTAATTTCAATCATTTATATTTAAAAATGCTTCGTTAGGATTTTAAATATTAATTATAAGTGTGGTTTATTTGGGAATGATTAAAAAAAAAAATATGCAAAGATAACAACCAACAGTGCTAATTCAGATACTTGACATATGGTTGTGTATCAGTGTTGGCACTATTTTTAATCATTAGTATTCATAAAATATTCTAAATATGTCATCTATATGATATAAATATATAGTATTGTATATAATCAAATTTGAGCTGAGATTGTGCCGAATGTAAACAGTCTACGAAAAAATGTTTCAAACAAAAGTAGTTAGGAGAAAACCAATATTTTTTTTTCTAACTTTCATGGATTTAAAGTTGAGTCAGTTATATATTGGATCCAATGGTGCGATTTTGCTCATTTTTAGTTTAAAAATACGCCACCAAAATTTGAGCTCCCTATTTCTTTTCGTTTTTGAGTTATCTTGATGACAGATAGACGGACAGGCGGAAATAGACTAATTACGTGATTCTATACCTACCTCAAAATTTTGTTATAACAGTCAATTTTATTATTATTAATGAGAACTCTAGGATTTTTCGAATAAATTTTGGGGCAAAAAATCGATATAACAATCAATATTTATTAGCGTTACAAAGTTAAGACAAAAATTAATATTCTCTTTATTCCATTTATTTCGAGTATAATTTTCAGCAATATTTTATTGCATAATTCAGTACTCTCCAAAGTTTTTTAGTCACGCGCCCTCCTGAAAAAAATAATTATTAATTTATCCAGAAAATTTTCGTTCAAGAAAAATTTTATATTATACTCAAAATAAGGAAACAAATGTGTTTGAAAAATGGGGTTCCACGGATGCGGATACAGATAATCAGTGAAAAAATTCAATTTTTGCGAAATAAGTAATTTTTTAAAAACAAAAACTATTTAAATGGGATTTAACAGTATTTTATTGCTAGCTTTACTTATAAATTCATATACATAATGAAAGTAAAGATTCGCTGAAAAAGAAACGGTTACGAATGCGGATACGGATTTTATTTCTGGCAAATATCCGGAATATCTTCGTTGATAATCAATAAAAACAGCTAGTAATACAAAGAGTAAAGGAAGGACCTCTGAAAATTATTGATATATGGAGTTGAGTGAAATTTTTTTCTAATATTTCTATCTAATATACTTGATAAATGGAAGCTATTGTTTGTGGTATTATCTTTCTAAGTAGAATGATTTTTGAAACTCATTCAATTGCTCTCAGAAGTGAAAAATGTAATTCCAAATGGTAATTATGAATCAAATTGTAGAATCATTAAATAATTAATGATAATCATTAGTCAATACTATTAAGTGAAATTTAAAATGAGTAGTACACGTTCTATGTTATAACACAGTATCATCAAACTATCATAACGTACACACAATTATAGATTACATTCATAAATTACACACACATACAGTGTGATCCACCGATTCAAGTGTAATCATCTTCATAGTTTAAAATAGAAATAAATATATAAAGTAAAAATAATTGTAAATGAAAAATTTCTATTAATAATTTCCTTATGACCAATTAGCTTTTACAGTTGAAGCAAATCAATTAATTTTTTAGCTGAGGATCACTTCGAAACGTACTTGATCACAAGGAAATTATTTATAGATGTATTTATTTAAAAATTATTTTTTAATTTTTAGTTCATTATATGAAGGTGGTTTTTTTTTTGGAAAAATTTTTATTTTTCACTTTTGAGTGTTGTATACAATCGCGAAAAATTTTTTATTTAGATGAAATTTAATCATTAAAAATTTTGTTTGTCCGTTTTCTGCCCTTAGGGAGATAAGATCCTGGTTTTCTTATCATGGTACCACCCTTGGGATATCTCCTTTCCATGGAAAAATCAAATAGAATCATCAAAATCTGTTCAAAACGACGAAAGTTATTTGCGAACACATATAAAAATAAATATACGGTCGAATTCAGAAGTCGCTCCTTTTTTGAAGTCAGTTAAATCGGAATACAATATTCTAATAATTCATAAATTGAATTGAATTGCAATTTCTTCAATCATTCTTGCAATTTTCAATCCAAGAACTACAAATGAATATCATTTTTTGTAATTATTCCAGAAGTTTTACTAGACATTTGCTATATAATTTACATGCAAAAAATTAAACATTTTATTATATTTTCTATAGAATGCGAATGTTTTATTACAAACTTTAGCTACTCGTGGCGCATCAATCTATTGGAAGTCCCTTCCATGTACTATCCACGATATGATGAATACTATTGTAACTTTGTGAAAAGAACACTGTATGTATGTAATTATGCGAAATGTGTAACACATGTTGTTGGTAGAACGTATTATGTTGATTTAGGTATATATGAATGAAAATGATGATTCATACACAAATTATAATTAAAATTAAAATCACTGCACTGCATACACACGATTTTCACTGTTATAACCATATTAAAATCATCATTTTTCAATGTAATTGAATAAGGAAAAGTTATTTAGATATTTCACAAGATAATTATTTTAAAATTATATAATATTTATTTTAAAAAATGTGGTATCATATTTTTTTCTCTCAATATTTTTATGTCGTATATTCAGTTCTCTGAAAATTCGATGATGGTTCGGTAATTTTTATGTTTAAAGGTGTAAACCTTAATTATGTGTCGTGTATACTCGACAACAACAAAAATGTGACACATGAGAAGACTTGCTACAGAGAAGGAAAAATAACCATACTACAATGAGTTATAGAATTTAACCGTAGGGCTTCCATATGGGAAATATAAAATGGTCGTGAGGCTTCTGCTTTACTCTATAGTAAATTAAATCTCAAAGCATTTTACCAGATACTAATTTAAAATGATGCGATCGATATAACAACCCACAATAAATAAGCATTTGTAATCTATAATAGCTAACTTTATGATAAAATCATATTTCATACTGAAATTCATTCGTTCAAGTTTATTGCGATTGGAATAAATTCGACCTACTTAATCTTGATTTGTGTATTGATCTACTAAAAAGTGTGTGATATAAATAATAATTTTTTTTTTTTTTTTATGAAAATCAATAATTTAATGTAATAAATAACAAATTATGAATTAAATAGACCAGAAAATATGTGTAATATGCAGTTATGGTTTAACCATATTAAGATAAATTTTATGCGGTTATTATTATTCAAATTTTATAAATCATGTTAAACGGTTTTTCAAATGTCGATCAGGAAGTATAATTTAGTTGCAAAAAAATTATATTTTTAATATATGGTATAAGAAATATTACAAATTATATAGAAATGTATATTAACTTTTTACACAAATAAAGTTTGAAACAAAAGTATAATTTGTATTTAAATTCACATAATTTCTAATGTTATGAATTAAAACAAGTGAAGATAACAACTAACAGAGTTAATTGTTTAGATACTCGACAATAACTTAATATCATTGTTTAGGCTTTTTTAAATTAGCATTCATAAAATATTATAAATATCCATTCTATACTGTATAATAATATATATTGTTATTACCAATATGTGATAATTAGCCAAATTTGAGCTGAAATTGTGGAGAACTGTTTGAAATAAAAGTAGGTTTATTTCATTTTTATTTTTGTATTTGAACTTTTCTACTATTTTTTACAGTTTAAAAGTTGGGTCAAGAATCCATTGGACGCATTGGATCGATTTTGCTCATTCACTTTTTATGTTTAGAATACGTAACCAAAAATTCAACTCGTTATCTCTTTTTGTTTTTGAGTTATCGTGATGACAGATGGATGGACAGTCGGAAATGGACTAATTAGGTGTTTCTATGAACACTTATACCAAAATTTTGTTTGTCCGGTCAATATTAGATAGCGTTACAAACTTTGGACTACAATTAGTGTACTCTAACATATTAGTTATGTCGAGTATAATTAATATACTCTGATATATTTTATGTATGTTGAATATAAAAAACGCAGAATTTAGACAAAGTGTGTGATAATATTTTTAACTAAATATTTAGAATTAATCGAAATTTGGATTCAATGATCTGTACCAGACAGGGAGATAGACAACAAAGTACATTTAATAAATTTATTATAAAAAAATGTATGCGTGTATTTCAAGTTTTGAAAGACCTCTTTTATTAACTAGGGGATATTGAATTAGGGTTTATTTTAACACTAAATATTTTATTGTCTATTAAATAATTTGTTTTGGAAATATTAGAGACGTGTTTTACATTTTTTTTTTTTAATTGGTAATCATTATAAATTTAAAGGGTGGAGCGCATAACTCCAGACACTCCCTTGTTACTTTTGTTATTCCAAATCAAAATTTTAGACATTCGTTATTACTACTGATATTATTAATTAAGAATTAATTTAAATAAGTAACACAATTGTTTAAATTTTTACGGTCGATTTTATGCGTTTGTGAATGATGATTTATTTTAATGACTCGATAAAGTTTTGAAACTTTGTATGTGAATTTTAATGCTATATTTCCACCGTGCGTGGAAGGGATTACTTCATCGATACGCTACGAGTGTCTAAATTTTGTACTAAAACATTCACATTCGTTTTGAAATATAGACTTTGTCGGAATCATTTGCATTTTTTTTTCTAAAAATTCGAAATTTACTTAAACGGTCTAAAAATATTTAAATAATTACAAAAATAGACATTTAATTGAAGTTATTGGGTTGAAAATTGTAAGAATAAATTGCATAAGTATATTATTTTTATATTACAAATATAATCATAATTATCCTTTTGAAACTCTGTAAGTGAATTTAAATGCTATATTTCCACCATGCGTAAGTACGTGGAAGGGACTTTTTCATCGATTGATGCGCTACGAGTGTCTAAATTTTGTAATAAAACATTCACATTCTATAAAATATAATTATTTGTTCAATTGTTTGCATGTAAATTGTATAGCAATCGTCAATCAAAAATTATTGAATAATTACAAATTTTATTGATAAAGTAGTATTTCGTAACCATAGAAACGAATGAATACATTTTGAAGCACGGTGCACATAGTAAAGAAAACTGTTGAATGTAGAACTCGTATAGTTCATTTATATAAATTTAGTTATGATCACATTACGAAATAATGAGAACATCGTATTGTAATAATAATCCACTCATTATTACACATATGAATTAGTAATTTAACATAAATTCTATTAATTAAAGGGTCAAGGCATTAAAAATGATCGTAATAATGGGAGTAACTCAATAATATTTTCTGTTATAATATGTCTGATATCATATTGGGTGGCTCACTCACCCAATTATCTGTACAAAAATATCATGAATCCAGTTTCAAAATCAAATAGAAACATATATACATTTTCTATTGAAAAATCTCACAATAAATTTTTGAATATTCATGTAATTTATAAAAATTTTATTCACAATCAACTCATTTGTGCATACTAATATTATTTATCTTAAATTTTGAAGGAAAGTGTACATAAGTGCCATGGACATTGATAGGACTTCATATCGTTGAACATTCATAAAATACGCATTCCATACAGTTATAAATACAGAAGATGCACAAATATCACTTTAATTGACTGCGTCTTTAATTCACGAACATAAATTTGAAGTTATTTTTTTAAAATCTTAAAAAAACAGATTTACTAGTGGTAATACGACCCTTATGTTCGTCAATTAAAGGCGTATTTTATGAATGTTTATAATGAAAAATTATTAAAACTAGGATACTCAACCATATTTCGAGTATCTTAATAATTAATACTGTTATTTTCACTTGTTTAACATTATGTTAACTCTCTTGATAAAATAATCTCTTTGTGAATTAAAAATAGAGATTTCTCTCTGTATGCAGAATGCGAATATAAGAGTTTTGTACAAAGCTGTTATTATATACATATCTTTTGATAATAATTATAAATTTGTACTAATCATCCATTAATTTATATAGTTAATTAATTTTTATAAATGATTTCAACATTACATTCATTACTTGAAATTATTAGTTTGTTGTGGTCCAATTCACAAATGAATCTTCTTTCTAAATAATCCTTGTAATAAATTCTTGTTGCGATATTAATCAAAACAGAATTAACAACGGGCAACAGTCGGAAATTTATTGCATTGGATGTCGAAATTGCTCCAAAAAAATATATAGGACAAAGTAGAAGACTATATGCATATGAAAGCATCTACATTCAAGGACTTGGTAAAGATACCATGAATTTAGGACCTATTCCAAATTCCGATTTAATAAACGAAATTTGAAATTAAAATTATTTAATTTCATAATTTATTTTTAGTTTTGTAATTTTTAATTTTATTTTTATAGATTTTTAACTGTCAAAATTACGTGGTCCAATACTTCAATTTCATTGTCCAAACACTTGCCATCGAAGTTGATTGACTGACGTAGCAATTTGATAGATACTTTGAAAGTACCTACCTATATTATCAAAATACTAAGTTAGCAACCAGTAACATCTCCTCGGAGAATTATTACGATTAACTAATTCATACTAATGATGACTACTTTGTCTACACGTCTTTATCAACTAATTTTGAATTAAGGAAATTGGGTCTAAAAATCGAAATTTATTAGAAATTCTGTGACTGATTAATTATTTGTTTTGGCATAATAATTCTTAGGTAAAAGTTCTTTTTTTATTATATTAGTTCTTTGTTTAATCTTCTTTTTCAATCTCTTCTAAGATTATCTGTAAAATTTTGCCTATTATATTTTCGCCGCGGGATTCGCTTGCTGCCCGAGAGATGGGCCAAAGTGGTAGCTAACGATGGACAATACTTTGAAACGTAATGTATGTAATGTTGTAATAAAGCCTCAAATTAAAAAAAAAAACGGTGGGAGCAAACTGGTAGACCTATGTATATATCAAAGGATGGTACATTATTAAATATTGAAAAATTTATCACTTTTTGGTGACAAATTTAAATAAATTATTATATAAATCAAATTACTAGTTTCTTGTGTGCTGACTTCGTAATAGCAAAATTCTCAAATATTGCGTTACCTTCATGTTTTTTATGAATGGAAAATTTTGAAATAAATTAGTTCAAAACGCTTATCCTCTCTTCTTTTAAAGCTTCTTCGAAAGCTTCCAAATTGCATAACATTTAAATTTCAAATTTGTTTGTATAAGTGCAATTGTATTTTGTTTCAAAAAGGGTTAATTTCCAACACAAATCAAACCAATGAGCATATACAATGATATAAAAAATAAAAAACATGCCTACCCTTATTAATTCAACCACATATAATACAGTACAGTTATAGTAAATATTAACTGGATCTAATTATAATTAAAGTTCCCTTCCTTTTAATTTGCCATAATTAATACACCATACATTTTATGGCCGCATATAATATACACAATCCACACAATATATTTTAATTAATTCAAACTAAAGTAATACAAAGGTGCAGTAAATGGGTTGTACGAATGTTATATTCAAGAATGAGTTAGGGGAAACGCGCCAAACTAAATGTATGTTGACATATAGACTCTATAGCTATATTAAAATAATATAGTCACGGTGCCTGTAAGTATATCATATCATTGATAAATATACTTCTAAAAATTTGTATATGGATTAAATAGGATTAGTGTGACAATGTTTACCTTTACAAAAATTCTGAAAAATGAGATTTTTATTTTTTGGAGATCAAAAAGTTTTCCATTGCCTTCACAAGCTTAACATTAACAGGCGTACGTTTTTTTTATTAGACTGTTAGATCGTTAAAGAATAAATGCGAAAACTATTTTGTCCAACATGTGACAGGTAACGACATGTCCTTTGTCTATAAACATCAAAATTGCTTTTTTTTTCAAAATTTTCAGGTTTTCGAACAATGAATATCTGGTTTTATAACGTGATGTACAAAATTATTTTTAAATTTGATATTAAAAGATTTTCCTACTACAATAATAAAATAAGAGTATTCTGTCAATTTAAAGCATTTGGGGATAATCGATAATTTTTGAAGTGAAACTTCTTTTGTATCGTTGTGATTCCAAACTCAAGGAAACGAAAAAGCGAGTAACGACAAATATAATTCAGCCATTATTTAATTTTTTTTCACATGAGAATAGGGAAGATTCATAATTTTTTTATCACTTCAATTGAAGCGTCCTTACTTCAAAAAACATGAATTTGAATTTTTTTTAAATCTAGAAAAATAGCCAAAATATTGACGTTCAAAATCCTTAATTAAACAAAGCAGAAGATTGGTATAAATGACGTCATACATGTTCATCTCCATAGTGATTACACATTAGGGTCATTTTACGATAAGAGGTCCTATAGTTGTCCATGGCACTTATATACACTTTCCTTCAAACTTTAAGATAAATAATGTTAGTATGCACAAATAAGTTGATTTTGAATAAAAATGTTATATAAATTACAACAATATTTAAAAATTTTGTTGTGCGATTTTTCTATAGAAAATGACCGCTTATCGTGTAGAATCACCCATAAAATGTTTTTTTTATGAACGAGATGGAAAAAAATCGTTAAAAGCTGTATAACTTATTCTTTTTTAAATCAATTTTTATTTTCGCGTTTGGTATTGAGCCTATTTTCACATTTTGATGGTGAAAAATAGTTAATTTTTTCTCTATTAATCTAGTATCATTCTACGTAATGTGCTCTTTCTGGCACATCCTGTAAATTATTGTTGTCTAAAGGGTGTATCTTTTTTTTTTAATGTTGGTTAACTAGGATTAAATTAACATATATTTATCATGCAACGTTACACATGACAGACATATATATAATATTATCATGTTATATAACATAAAATTTATTATATAATTTTTTATAATAAAAAGTGAGTTGAAATGAATTGAATTGAATATATTTGGGGTTAATAACAATTACACATTTTATATGTGTGTTTTGTTATTGTTAATACCTTTATTTAGTAGCTAGCAAGCAGTAGCACACAATACTGCAAACATTACTTATTATACTTATTAATATCTCTTGTTCTCATGTTTGATGCTCAGTCGAGTACAAATTTTAATAAATTAGTATTGGTTTTGTGTGATAATTTTAGAATGTTTGCAAACATAGTCATATATAATAGACACACATACATACGGAAATCGTGTATTCTAATATAAAAGATATGGGATAAGTAAAAAATAACTGTATTAGCATATATATTGTACGTATGGGGTGTAATAAAACATAAAATGTTATATAAGAGTGTTCACGTATATAGTAAACATTTATTGAGTTGAGTATTTAATTTTTTTAAATTTTTTATATGAATGCCATGGGAAATAATATATTTTAATAAAACCAAAACTGTTATTAGATTTTTTGGAACTATGTTTCTTGTAGTACGTTTTTATGGATTGGGGCTAAATGAAAAACCACTTATTCTCCGAGATAAAAATAGTAGTTATTATATATTCATTTGTGTCTACAACGAGAGTACAAAAAGAAAAAATTATTTTTGATTTTTGCGAAATATAGGTCTCATTAGGGCAGATAAGGGAATTAATAACCCATTTGCTTAGAACAAAATTAGTAGAGTAATTTTAAGTTAAATATTTATGAAATAATTTCGCTGTGATCAATTACCTAGTTAGTTATCGTCAATCATGTTCTTAGCTAAAAATTGATTCATTAGCAGCGATTCATTCTAAAGCTTATTGGTCACAATAATTTTATTTGTAGAAGTAGATGTATAAAACTTAAATTTTTTGTTTGTTTTTCATGAGAAAAACAAAAATGAGAACATTTTTTTGACGTCTCTAAAAAATTATTACAAAATTCTAATAATTTCTTAATAATACAAAAAAAAAAAGTGAATAAAACAACTAACAGAGTTAATTATTTAGATTCTCGACATATGATTGAATTTCATTGTCTGAACCATTTTTAATTAGCATTCATAAAATACTATAAATATTCAGTCAATACAGTTATATATGTATACATGTATAATAATATTATGTATTATTATTACCTATATGTGTTTATTAGTCAAATTTGAGCTAAAATTGTGAATAAGTCAAACGTTTTACAAAAAATATTTCAAACAATATAGTTTTTTTTGTTTCAAAAAAATAAAAATTTTTTTTTATTTGAACTTTTCTTCTATCTTTTATAGTTTAAAAGTTGGGTCAAGGATCCATTGGATCCAATGGACCGATTTTGTTCATTCACTGAACTTATTCTCACTTTTTATGTTAAGAATACGTCACCAAAATTTCAGGCGGATAGACGGACTGTCAGAAATAAACTAATCAGATCTTTCAATGAATATCTATACTAAAATTTTGTTTGTGCGGTCAATGTTAGGTAGCGTTACAAACTTTAGACTAAAATTAATATACTCTGACATATTCTATGTATGTCGAGTATAAAAACGCAATATATATTTTGATACATCCTGTAATAGTAACGTATCAAACTTTCACGATAACGCAATATGTGGACTTTATTATTAAAATATTCATATAAAAAACACAGGGCTTACTACACACATACATTACTTTATATATATTAGAACGAATCTTTTTTATATTATTAAAATTTTATTTTTACAGTAAAAAAATAATTTTTAAATTAAGTAATGTAAATAAAAGAGGGTTTATTTAAACTTACAGTTAATATATTAAAAAGGGTAGTTTGAGGTTAACCTAATCATTGTGGCTTTTTATATTGTTAGTTTAATTTTTTTTACACTTAATCATGTGATTTGTATTAAAATTCAGAACTTCATTAATCGATTGGTTATTTTCCCATAATTTTCAATGTGCCAATATGTAATTAGGTTTTTCCTACCATAAAACTAAAATAAAAAAATTGCATGGAAAATTATGAAATCGTCGGTTAAATGTTTGTGTTGAAAATTATAAAATTAAAACTTTACATTCTAAATTAATTATGTTTCACTTGTTAGAAATAGATTAGTTATAAAAATGCTTATTAAACAAGTGACGATAATAATAAACATTTAAATTGTTTAAATATCCTACATGTGGTTGATTATCAAGGTTTGTAAGTATTTTATATTATATGAACATTAAATATGTATTCTATATCGCTATGATAACTTTATAAGAATATATATTATAATTTAAATTAAATAATAATTTGTATGTTATTAGACTATAAACAGTTTTTGAAACAAATAAAAAAGACCAATTATTTGCGAATTTCAGCTCGCTATTTATTTTCGTTTTTGAGTTATGGGCAGGCAGGTAAAAGTAGACTGATGAACACTTATACCACAGTTTTGTTAGTGCTTAACTTAAATTAAAATTTTTCACTTTTAAGCTATCAAAAAGAGTGTTACCTCTTGGATTATAAAGATACAAAAGTATTCACCGTCACAAAATAGAATTTAAAATTATTTTTATTTATTTAATTTGTGAATTGGTAATTTAGTACATAGAAGTGTATAGTACATAATTATAAACAGACTTGATTAATTTTCTTAAAAACGTGTACTTTCCCTAAGATGATCAACATCATGTTTTTCAATTATATTTCTCAACATGTTTGTCCACACCTAATGATATAAAAGTATTTTTGTTAAAATTACCTTAAAAAATTTTAATTATAAACAGAAAATAATTATTCCCACAATTTCATTTAAATTTCGTATGACGGATATCATATACAAAATTTAAATTATATTTCATGCTCAGGTACGACACAGAAAATAAAAATAAAAATTATTATAATATATTATAATAATTTATTCGCCCATAACAACAATATTTTAATCTGTATAAAAAGCATACAAATTATATTTATAGCTAACAAACACATCAAATAATAAATTTGTCATTTTAATTATAAAAATTAATTATATTTTAGCATGGTTTAAAATACCCAAAATTTTTAACAAAGTGTGATGATAGATATACTTACATAGTTAATTGTTTAAATATCCTACATATGCTTTAAAACACGTATAAAAGAGGTGTGATTTATATTAAACATACTACCATATACACGCATTTATACTGTTTTTTTAAGGGCATTGTGATTCACTTTTGACTGATTTTGACCGAATTTCGATGGCTGTAGATGTGCATTATAAAAATTTTATAAAAATATAAGGTTCTAAAAAAGAACTTGACCCCTCATTTAACCTAGAATTCATTTATTTAAAGGTATCTAATCAATAAACATTTTTTATATGAAACAAGTTTTTCGATTCAACCTATTTTTCGGATATTTTCCATGAGTCAAATTATAACAAATAGCCTGTAAATGGTTTTGACCTAAGTGTAGAAATATTGAATAAGTTCACAACGTGTCAAAAATTTTAAAGTCGGTTAAGAATTTTTAGAAATTTTTTTTTGAACTTAATTGAAATGTAGGACAGTTATGTTAACTTTTATTCATTTTTTATTTTTTTGAATTGAACCCTATCATAGCTGAGGTCATGTCAAAAATTTTGTAAGTATTCATTATAACGTTAATTAAAGTGAATTTAAATTGTATTTTTACGCGAAGAATAAAAATTAATTTTATATTTAACAGTAAAAAATAATAAGAAGTACACACATAATAATTATTATTCTTTATTTCCTGTTTGAAGTTTTTTTTCAACTGTTTATGTACTTCAAACTGACACTTAATATCGTTTTTATTTTGAAAGGTACATTTTTGAAAATATTCATACTCCTGTCTGTATTATTAAATAGTGTTAAAATAAGGTGTATGTTGTATAATTAAATATGGCAAATACCTGTAATTATAACGTTAGTTCATGTTATTATTACCTCAGTTAAATGTGTAATCTGTTCCCAAAGACATTAATAGAAAACAAAAATGGATTTGTTGGAGGAAATCTTTACTGCCCAGATGTGGTAGGAAATCTTAACTGTAAAATTTTAGGCTAAGATTTATCAATTTATTATGCATGGTTATTTAAATATGTTAATATTTATATATGCATTTGGAAGAAAGAATTGTTTGGTAGAAAAATTTGACTAAGTGATGTTCTCAAAGTTCCCAATGTTAACTAGTAAATGTAGACCTTACTCAGAAATAAATAAATGAATAATTCGTAGACAAAATTTAGAAGATTTACTGACGCAATGCAAAACATGATCTTAGTTAAAAATTAAAATTTATGTTATAAATTAAAAAGCCTTATAGCCTAGTGGTGAGGGAGGGAACATGCTAGATAGATAAAGTCCCGTGTTCGAAACCGTTTATTAATTATTTTTTTTTAGAATAAAGTTTATTTTTTTTTTAGAAAAAAAATGATTTTTCCCGAAAGAGAAAATGAAAATTTTCTAAAAACTATACAGTAAATTTGTGTGTGTGATCAATGATCGTACCAAAGTTCGTCAAAATCGAACAAGATATTCGAAATTTAGAGCGGAACAATCATAGATAGATAGACAAATTGAAATACCAAATCGTTGTTATACCATATGCCAAAATTGATTTTTCTTTGCAATTTCTATTACAGATTATGTTTTGAATGTAATTTTTTGTTTATGATGTCATTAAATGCTGCTTATTTATGTTAAATTATTGAAGAAAAGATTTTAATTTTCTATTTTTCGTTTTCTTTTACTTGTCGGATCACGAGAAAAAAAATCAAAAATCCCTACTTTTTTTTATTTCTTTAATTAAACACCACTTTTATTTTATAGATGTATAATTGTTATATCTTCAATTAATGATTTCCAGTTAATGCTACCAAATCGACCAGACGTGTTGAATAATCTTTTACCCACAGTTTTTCAAAGCAATGAAAAAGAACTTGTTCTACCTTTACAGGACTTAAATTTTCTAAAAGATTTTAAGAAAATCGATTGAACGTCGTTAATTTATAAGATAAAACTATTTTATAATTTTAATCCAAAAATATCTTAATAGTTTTGTATTTTTTTTTTTTTGGAAAAATGGAAGAATACCATATGATATTTATTATTAAATAAAATGTATATTACTAGGTAAAAAAAAGATAACACTCAAATATTTATTTATTTAATCATCTATTGAAGCCAAAAAGGGTCTATTTTAAAATAGTAGATACAAATGGATGTTAATATTAAATTTTTGAATTTTATCACGTAATTTCATAACAGAAGATTTTATAGTTGCATATGTGATAAATTTTATTATTTACAAAAAAATCATTCAAACGTGTTTCATATTTAAATTTAAATACCAACAACAAATAATGAAAATATTATAATTTATTCGAATTATTCATTTATTCACTTTCTAATAAAATAATAATTTCAATTTTATTTTGTTAAAATATATATATATATTAAATATGCATTATTTAAAATAAGTATATTTTTATTTAATTTAAAATACATTTGAACGCATTTTATATTTACTTTCTGTTGTTTTTATCCAGAAATTCGAATTATTAAATTAAATTTTATAGCATGCAGATTTTGATATAAATATTATTATTTGAGGGTATATTAAATTTAGTCTAATGTTTGAAATGTTAAATAATAATTACGACACTAACAAAATTTTGGTATAGGTTTTCATAGAATTATCTAATTAGTCCATTTTCCTATACCTCTCTATTTTTCAGTCAGTCATAAATATTACTCACAAATGAAAAAACAGAAAAGTTTGCAAAAAATGCAAAAATATTTGGTTTTTTTTTCTTTCGTTAAAACAAACAACTTTTGTTTAAAACATTTTTTCGTATACTGTTTAGATTTGCCTCGATTTTAGTTCAAGCTCTTATATAATTATATATTTTAGCTCTTATATAATTATAATATTATAGTATCATATAACTAATTCTTCTACCTCTATATGGACTACGTATTTAGTGTATTTTTTTAATGCTAATGATTTTGAAAAAATTTTGAATTGTGAAAAAAGTGTGAATACAAAAGTTGTAGATCTTTTTATTACCTACAGCTTTTTTTCCATAGGACTTGTAGTTTGGCTGGAAATCGAGATAAACCGTGTTTTATCCTTAAAAACTCTCACGCCCTTCCAATTCCCGACTTCAGATCGCCCGTTAATTATTTTTCCTTTCATTTTTGTTATATTCTCTTCCGTTTCATCCTTCTATAAATTTTTTCACTTTTAACCAATCTTAAAGGCTTCTGCCCTGGCCTATAACATAGATTAAATACAAATTTATCGCGTATTTATTTATAATTTACATTTTGCATCACAAACATGAGTAATAATATTCTTATTTATATTCATCTACCTACTTTTACAGTCTTTTCAAAGTTGGTATTATTACTTAGATGTTATAAAAAGGTTAATGATAATAATGTATTGACACGTATCGTGTCGGTAAAATATCAATAAAAATGTGCTGTTCAATTCATTTTAATAATCATTTGAAATTGTGGCAATCAATTTAATTTTACATTTCTAGAAAAATAATTGACTTTCTTATAATTTTATTATTATGTGGTTTAAAAAATATACGGTGTGATATTTAGACGTACATTTTTATTTTTCAAGCATCTCTATAAGATAAAATTTGCATTAAATTTCATAATAAAATACGGTACTTTCGGTAGTGAAAATTAAAGCATGAAATTTGACAAACATTAACATTTATGTAGAAATATTCTTAAATATTCTAAATTTGAGTCATAAAAGTACATAATTATTAAAGATAAAATTTGATATTGTTTTTCTTATATCACGTGGTATAAAACACTAGGCGGTCACAATGTGACGTCATTTTGGTAAAATTATTAGTTGTCTTTGATATTTGATTCTATCAACAATATCCTAATAAATAAATAGAGTTTTTGGTTATGTTGGTTTATCAATGTGTTGTTATACCAGTATTCTCAATATTGTATACCGATATGACGTCACTAAAATGGTAGACAGCGTTTTTACTTTAATAAAGAAGATTAAAGTTTTAATGTTATTTTATGGCAAGGACATGATAAATTACCCTATTATATAGAAAATTTTCAATATTTTTAACTTCGCAGAGGGAAGTTCTTGTAATGAGACGGATTTTGTGAATCACAATCTTTTTGTTTATAGGTCTCTAAAACTCAAATCCAAAGTTCTTAGAGAGAATGTATGTGTGTTCGCAATTTTGTACGTGTCCATTATCTCGAGAAAAAATTATGATGTAGACGTGAAACCACTGGAAAAATCGGTCCAGTCATTTTATTTTTGTTTAGAAAAAAAAAGGATAAAAAACATCCATATTCTTAGTAAGATACAAATAATTGTTTTTTATTCTCCTCATAGGGAAATTCGTTGTGTTGACACTGCCGGCCAATTGTTGTAGATAAATTGGATAACATAAACTGGATCAGTCAAGTTTTTCTTATATAACTTCCGAAATATACAAGTACATGGGCCTATCTTAAATTTTTCGAGTTTTCTGTTCCAGTACTAAGTTAAAACAAGGAATTTTTAACTTTGAAATGTTTAAATAATGTTATTCAAGTTACAATTTATGTAATAATTATGTAAAGGTTGACGGTGGTATAACAGAGGTAAATAATAATTTTTTGGTGCGTAAGTTAAAGAATTTAGTTCCAGGTCATTTATAAAAACTGTTTGTTTGATGTAGACAAGAATATATACAAAGTGTAACAAAATCAGCTATTTATTTGTGTATTTATCTAAGTGCGACCCACAAGGTCCACACGACGAACCAATGAGAAGAATAAAGAAAACAATAATTTATTTCATTTTGCGAAAATGGGTATTTCTTTTTTTAGTTTCAACTAAAAACGCTTGGACCGATTTGGCTGAATTTTATTCAGTTTTAAGTAACGTAATTATCTGTCGAATGGAAGTGTTTTCATTCGTCGATATCATTATTTATTCTCGAGATAATCGATACGAAATCAAACGAACGTACATACATACACACACATGTCTCTAAAAACGTTGGATTTGAGTACTAGTGACTTTGTAACGTAAAGATATTAAAACAGTATTTGACTGATTCAAAATTTTCTATATTTTACACAAAATGTGCAACTAGATTCAATAACGTAACAAAACTTAAAAATTAAATTAAAATTGATTCGAAAACAAAGAAGTTATAAACTATGGAAGATTATTTTCTTTTCTATTTATTTCTGGAAAACGATGTTTCACATGTAATTTATATGGAGATAATGACAGTTGATGTCATACGTATATATTTCCTTCTTTGTTTAAATCGCTATTTTTAATGTCCATATCTTTCCATAACATCTGATCCATGTTCGTGAAGTAAACACGTTTCAATTGAAGTAATAAAAAATTAGGTCCGCCCGGTCCCCTATTATTCAAATGATTTCAAAAAATTTGATCAGGAATCATCCGGAATCTTAATATTTAACCTATTCAAGTTCAAGTACCTCCAACGCCTACTTTAAAATTATTTCCACTAAATTGTGTAGACCTATTCATACATAGATTATAATCCTTTTGAAGTATATAATCCAAAATGAATAGCCCCCATGGTTTTTTTTTTGTTACACCCTGTAATAAAACTGAAGTAGTATATATTATTATATGTTCTTTATATGCCAGAAGTTAGGTTATTAGATGAGTTTTTAGAATTATGATTATTGTCCTTTATAAAAACATGCAGGTGTCAGTCAGTCTGTCTGTCGTCTTGTATCTATCTACCTGTACTTTTGTTTCTTTATATGAACAACAACAGTACTACTATTGCAGCCTCTTTTTTTATGTTCATTTCAAGATTTATTTATTTTAAATGAAGAAATTCTTATATAATTTTTATATGCCAGTTGTTTAATAGGGGTTCGTTTCTTATGTCTTTGAAAAAGTCTTGATGATCGTTAGGTAGTAATGTTTTATTTTGTTAAATCGTTTCTTCTTTTTAAGATCCGTAGGTTAATTGAAGTTTCTAATATCGTAGAGAGACGGATGATACAGGATTTCAATGTTTTTTTTTTGTATTCCTTCAAAGTGCTTAGTAACTCACGTAAATCACGGGGTTTCAGTTCTTATTCCCGTGGGAATACAGCGATAAAAAGTAGCTTATGTCACTCGAGGATAGTGTAGCTTCGGAACGGTAAAAGAATTCTTTAAATCGGCCTATTAGTTTTTAAGTTTATTCTTTATATAAAAAAAAAATACAAATGTGACCTTTCACCTTTGCAATTTTCGTTCTCTTGGGAATGCAGGGATAAACAGTAGCCTGTGTTACCCGGGGATGGTGTAGCTTCCGAATGGTAAAATATTTTTTCAAATCGGTCCAGTAGTTTTTTAGTTTATTCGTTACGTACAAACATACCTACACATGTTTCATGTTTATAATATTCGTATAGATCCAGATTTGAATGAACACTAAAAAACACAAAGTCCAGCGCTAATTCCAACGCAACATACGCAAGTTTTAATTACTGTATGGAAATAAGGGACATAAATTCCGCATTCGTTGTTGACTATGACTATGATCAATTAAAACTTGACCCATGGCATACATATTTTAAACCGAATACAAAATGGGGAGGTTATCAATTCGTATGTATATTGTTTGTTAATTTTATATTATGTTAATTAATAGATCCATTTGATATTCAATGTAATATTAATTTTATTTTCTTTTTGTTACAGGTAAGCTGCAATGATTACAGCATTACATTTTTTTTTCTTAGTGTCCAGAGTTAATATTTAAATAGTGAGAAATTATTTAATTAGTCATAATTTTGAGGATCGCATGGACGTTGTATTTTTCTTGTAAGTAATTTTAAGAATATTTTAAAAACTTTTAATATTCTAATTTTAGAAAATTCTATTCCTATTAAAGATTCTGAATATTTCAATTACATGGAATACATTTGCTAAGTATTATGTTGAGTGCTTGTTACGAGCTATTCATATCATTCCTAACCTTTTATAGAGTAGTTTAATCATCGGCTGGACCTTTAAGCCATATAATAATTATTCCTTCACACAAGTAAGTTTTTAGTAAGTAGGTGTTTTTTGTCAGTACAGAATATTTATAATTTTCAATTTGCTTGAAAAAAAAAGGGTTAGTTTTTAAATGTTGAAAACATTTTTGTTTAATGTTTGGTCGAATAAATTTAAATTGTCAGTAAAAATTATGAAATTCTTTTTCTTTTGTATTTAAATATTCATGCATTTATGATGTTTTAATAAAAGTTAAATAAATTTAGATAATTGATTTAGGTTTTCCAAAAAAATTTACTTTTCGTTCCGATTTTGCTGGTTTAAATATTTATTTTTAAAAATTTGTCCGTCCGTCATCCCGATAAATTCAAAAATAAAAAGAGATAGCGAGCTGAAGTTTTGGTGACCTATTCTAAACATAAAGAGTTTATAGTCGTGACTGAGCAAAATCGGTAATAAACTGGCTCAAATTTGGCTAATAAACACATATAACAATATATATTATAATAATGTATATATATATATATATATATATATATATATATATATATATATATATATATATATATATATATATATATATATATATATATATATATATATATATATATATATATATATATATATATATATATATACATACATATATATATATATAATATTTTATGAATGTTAACCCAAACAATGATATTTAATCATGTCGAATATCTAAACAATTAATTCTGGTAGTTGTTATCTTGTTTTATAGTTAAATTTTTTAATTGTATTTCCTGCTTAGCGGTCTTTAAATCGTGTTCAATATTTAGTATTTCCTGAAATGTTTTTTTTTTTATATTTGTATTTTAAAACGTGGCACACCGGTAGTAAATAAACCACAGATTCATTAATTGAATCACAAACATCAAAATACACCAACCCATATTTGTATTTTTATGTCCATTAATTAAGTTATCATTATTAAAAAAAAATTAATTAATCATATTTGGTAGTTCTTTTGTGTTTGTATGTATGTGTATACACTAATGACCACTGTTATTGAAACATTATTTTATTACAAATAGGTTTTTTAATAAGTACATAAACTACAAATTATTTTTAATATAGCAAAAGCTTTAATTAAAGTTTAATTCGAATCTAAAAATATAAAAGAATTGTTTTCTAACAATTGAACTTGACTATGTGATACAGATATTGCCTTTGAGAGGACATTTTTTTAAAAATCCATTTTTAAGGCCATTTTTGGATTATGTTAAATTTCAATCCATCATAAAAATGCGCCAAAAAATCTTAAAATTTTTGTATTATTGTTAATATATATTTTAGGGTAATTAACATCTAGGAAAACCAAAAATTCCACTTATTTTACGATTGGATGGCTAGTTTTCGAGATATCGCTTGAAATTTATCCGAAATATTGACGCCTGGATCGGTTTTGTTGTGATATCTCATAAACTACGAATCCAATTGTTAAATGGATGTTATTTTTGAAATCTACAGGTCAAATTACAATTATAAAATATGTTTTCATCGAAATAGGAGACAAAAAATATTATTCGATTTTTGGGAATTTTCTAAGGGGTACCCCTTTCGAAAAATCGAAAAAATTGAGAAAATTTTTTTAAATCTGATTTGGATAAAATTATGTTTATATGGATATTTTGATCTGTAGATTTCAAAAATAACACCCATTTAACAATTGGATGAGTAGTTTTTGAGATATCATAAAAAATCCGATCCAGAGGTCAATATTTCGGATAAATTTCTAGTCATATCTGGAAAACTAGCCATCCATTCGTAAAATAAGTGTTATTTTTGGTTTTTCTACACTTAAATTACCCCAAAAAACATAAAAACTGAAATAAAATTTTTTTTTGGATTTTTAGATATTTTTAAGGTTTTTTACAGAATCATAAAAACAACGTAATTATGAATTCATGTTTTTAGGCCATAAATGCTGCCCAAAGTACCTACGAAAAAACTCAATTTATATCATAATCTAAATATTTTATGCTAATTTTAATTTCGTTTTTGAAGAAATCTAAAAAATGGAAATTGCATTCAAGTGCAACCCAAAAATTTATGCATTATTTCCCCGAATCAAAAACACAAAATCTCTTTATACTTTAAACTGTTGTAGAACTCTTTTAGAGGAGACTTCATTCATAATTTTTCAATGAAAATTTTCAACTATATTTTTTTTAATAACAAAAATTTAAACTACATTTAAAAATATTAATTTTTATCCAAAAAAATGTTCTTTTAATTGTGACCCGTAGTGTAGTATATATATAATACATATAAACAATCAGATTGATTTGGGTTTGGTAATAATGTTGTGTATCAACAAATTAATTTCTAAAAATATATTTGTATACAAATAAAACCTTGATTTAAAAAAAAAAAAAAAAAACAATTTCATTTCAATATATATTCAGTGAGAAATATTCACTGTAGGTGAATGTTTACCTTGAAAAATTCTACATAAATAATTATTATGCAATTAAGATTTTCTTCATTAATCATAACTGTACAGAATGGTGTATTTTAATTAATTAAGTAGTTTTTGTTTAGTATTTTAAAGAGAAGATAAGGAAAATTTCAGTTTAGGTTTGTTGAAATTATCAATAATTCATAACTTGCATGGAAAAAAAGTTGGATTTTTGCCACTTTGCCATCGAAAAATCAGCATCTTTCCATCACGGCTAGAAAATATGTTATAGCCAAGTATTACAAAACTTGTTGACGGGGATACCAAATAACTAACTTACACTACCATCTGTTAGAAATTTATGAAACTTATAGTCAATTAAGAACGAAACTCGCTAATTAAAAAAAAAAAAAATAACAATATGTCGGTATTTAAATTATCCTATCTTGAAGTTGGAACAAATGATACTTTTAAAGGAAAATTTCGTTAGGATCGAATTTGCTATTTTACCCATCAAAATGTGAAATTAGGCCTAATATCAAACAAAATTAGAAAATTAAATTAAAATTGACTCAAAAACGAATAAGTTATAAGCTCTTAAAATTTTTCCAATTTTTGAATCATAATGTAATTTATGTTACATATTTATTCACAATCAACTCATTTCTGCAAACTTACATTATTTATCTTAAATTTTGAAGGAAGTGTAAAATAGTGCCATGGTCATCGATAGGGCCTCTTACCGTACAATGGCATTTATGTATTATCACTATGGTGATGAACATTTATAACGTCATTTATGTAAATCTCCTTCTTTTGTTTAATGAATTTTTGTATAAATTGTAAGCCACCCTATATTTAATAATTACCTGCTAATCAATTTAATACCGGTTTTTATATTTATTAAAAAAAAATTGATTTTTTGTTCAAGTGTATAATTTTGTATAAATATTGTGCATTCTTAAAATGGAATATTGAATAAATATTTTTAATAAGGTTTAAAAATATCATATAATCTTTCACTTTTACGATAATTTTTTAATTAAAAACAGAAAAAATAAACGGAGAATCCAAATATGTGTCATCATTTCATTCTTTTTGAGGCTTTTTTTTATAAAAATAAGTCGAAAATGTTTTGAGGTTTTTTCCCTTCAACAAGCTAATTACGTATCAAAACAATTACCCAAATTTTAATCAAGGAACGGTTTGGATATCAAGTTTAAAAAAACTTGGACTCAAAATACCTAAATGTGCTCTTCAAAATACGAAACTAGAAAATATTCTTGTCCGAAATTCGATAGAGTGATTTTCAGAAGATACGATAGGAACAGTCTGTAGGAGATGGCCGGGAGAAATGGCCAGTTCAAATATTTGCGGAACCAATAGGTAGATTGTAATATTTTTTGCTTAGTTCACATTTATTAACGTATGCTACTAGCAGTACGTGGATAGTTTCGGAGTTATAAAATTTGAATAGAAATTCATACTTAAATGTTTTACACTAATTGGTATTCTAGATGTGTTTCAACCTCAAAATTTTCAGCAATTCCTAGTCATTCATTTTTATATCGTTGTCACCATCTCTTCCGATTGACTAAGGATAGATGGCCACATTTAGTCTGGTAAAGATGGACAGAACAGAGTGAGCATTTCTAAGCAGCCCGATAGAAATAACAACTAATCGAACTGTATGTTAAAGCTCAGTAACAGTTTCATTTTAATCCGAGACAACGACTATTATAAAACTAAAACCCTGTACAGCCAAAGAATATTTAGGTATTAATTTAACTTTTCAAACGCACATAGCCAAGGAACAGGTCATCTGCCTCGCACACCTCAAGAGAGATGGCCAATCATAATGTATAGAACATTTTTTTAGCTTTCATTTAGATTTTATTGATTACATTATGTTATTTCATAGTTAAATGATAAGAGATTAGTTTAATATAAATATTTTGGAAAAAAAACACCACTAGTTTGATTTTTATAACGTCTCCTAAAGACTACGACCATCTCCCCCGGACTTACCCTATATGTCGAATTATTTCTTGAATGTTATATGTAGATAAATACCATCATTCGAAGTAGCTGTAACTAATGTTATTTATACATTAGTGAGTATAATTATTTCCATAGAATACCCAAAAAAAATAAAAACTTTTTTTAAATAAAAAATAATGGTAATGAACTTTTATTACAAAGTATCTTTACAAAATCGTTGTGGTCTCCATAGTGAAACCGTTTTTTTTAAGTATATATTTTAATAATAAAAATACGTATATAATTAGTACCACGCGATTATTAAAGTTAGAGGTACTTTAAATAACAATGTTCAATATTTACAGATCAAAATATTTGTTTCATGACTTGTAAAAAGTATTTAAAACCACAAAAATGTTATTCATTATATCCGTCCAATCAAATATATTTATTTATTTATTTGTTAATAATAATAATTTTTATATACATAAACGGTCTTTCTTATTTTACGGATTGTTTAGTTCTAATTTTATTATTAAATATGTGAGAGTCAATTTACTAGTCAACCAAAATTGTTTTAATGAAAGAAAAAAAATTAGTTATCGGAAGAATTACGAAAATTTTTGAAAGAAACATATTTAATATTTGAAATATTTAAAATTTTGTGGGAAAAATGAATATGACCATATATGTTTGTGCCATTAAAGTTTTCATAATATGCGTATTACATTTTTAACCGGACTGTTTAAATAAAATGGTTTCAAAAATTTTTTTCTGGAAATTACGAATTTCCTCGGAGAATCATTACGACTAGTTAATTCATACTGGTGATGACTACTTTGTAGTCGAAATACGTATTTATAAAATTGAACATATGTTGATCTAGGAAATTGGGTCAAAAAATTGAAATTTATTCATTTAAATTTTTGCGGAATTGATTGAATTGAAAATCGTTATTTAAGAAGGTATAAGATAAACCATCCAGAGCAGAAACTCGAAAAAAAGAAATTCTGTCACTTGGAGATACTTACAGTTGACGTCATACGTAGTTATGTTTTTGTTTAATTAGGAATTTTGAATGTCCATATTTTGCGTATTTTTAAAAATAATTTCAGCCCCCCTACTATATCTATAATGTAACTTTTGAATTTCATAAAAAGATAAGATTGGAACAATAAAATAACATTATTATTTTCTCATTCAACTTAACCAATATTGCGATTTTATCTGAAATTTAAAAGAACAATTTTTGTAGTTTTTTTTTTTACACACTTAAATATAAACGGTTTTTATAGGTGAGTGTTTAATATCTATATTTTTTTTTTCTTAAATCAATAGCACAATCTATTTGAAAAACACAATGACCTAAACAATCGTAATAATAAACACAGACTTATTTTTATTATTTTTTTTTTTATACATATATATAAATTTTATTAGAAACAATAAAGATTTTTAGTAGGTTAATATTAAATTGATAAATATCTATCTTTAATTAATTTTCAATACATTTCAAATTAATTGATTTGTGTTTAACTGGTATGCATGCAGTGTTAAGTACTGACACATTTAGGTTAAGTTTTATATTCGCTAATAAAAATTTAGAAAAAATGTTTAATTAGTGTTTTATAAGGTGTTCTTGTTATGTGCTATTTTAATATTGTTAATACAGTTAACTAGTTCGATGTAACTTACAAAAGGGTATAGGCACCGTGTATCAAAATGTTTTCATTCATTTCTATGGTCACAAAATACTAGTTTATCAATCAAATGATATATAACTCTGTGAATGGTGTATGATTTAACATAGGAATGTATAATCACTATGTAGATGAACATTAATTAATTAATAATTTTAAATGTTCAGATTATGGCTGTTATTGAAGTTACAAAAAAATTTATTTAATGTTATTGTTGATGCTGCCTTTGTAAAATTATCAAAGCATGAATGTATTGATTTTCACCCTTGTTTTCACAATGAGATAAAGGTGAAGGCCTCTTAATTAATGAACTTCCCTCTAATTAACGATGCATATAATTGTGAATTTGAACCCATATTATTTAAAAAAAAAAAAAAAAAAACTGTGAAAATAATTACACCTAATTTAAATGATATACCCTCATATCGGTAGGGAACATAGATAGGTACATACATTTTTTAATGAGATCTAATTGAAATTTAATTATGTGAAAAAAAAATACCTTTTTGGTGTGTATATTATTTACACATAAAATTGTTTAAAAATAGTATTAGTCTGGGAGGTAGCGTTGCATTTTTCATAATGATTTCAGGCCGATTAATTTTCGATTTTAATGAAAGTTTATATGCAGTTGATAATCGAATGGCGGTTCAGCAGGCGAACCCAAAGTGGTGGCATAATAAAATATATTTCAGGTCGCTTGAAATTAATAATAGAGATAGTTTCAATAATGTAGTAAATAAAAAAAAAAAATAGTCAGCAGCATATTTACGGGTGGAATAATTGTCAGCTGAATATGACATTTGATTGTCTTAGATGGAGATTGCATGACTACTCAGCTGAAATTTTTATCCCGCCCGTTCACCCTCTGCGAGCCTGCTGAATTTCATAACAGTGTATTACTGCTAAAATAAACATTCAAGTCCAACATGAATTAATCGACTTGAAATGATTGTGTCATTTGCAACGCTACCTCCCGGACTATATGAATATAATACATCGATGATTTTTATGTAACACAAATTAAAAAATTTTTAATGTTTACTTTCTAATTGCATTTAATACAGTTTTTTGTTTTATTGTAATTTTGATTCAAAATAAGATCATAAAATATGATATTTAAAAAAAACAAATTATTTATTTACGAGATTTTATCTTCTGTAATTGTAGTTTTTAACTTTAAATACTTAGTATTAGTAAAGTAAATTAAATATAATTTTACAAATTAATCTCGCGGGTATATTTAATTCTGCTCTTTCTGATTTTTATCGAATTGCAAATAAATAGACAGCAATCACAACTAAATGACGTAAACAAAAACATTTTTTTTAAATATTGTTAGACAATTTTTTTATCATAAACTTTTAGCAGATAAAATCTTAATTTAATAGCAAAATAAAAAACTTTAATATTTAAAAATTATAGAGTTATTAAATTTTTTGTTGTTAATAGATGATAAAGATTCAACTGGTATCTTTGCGTATAAATATTAATTAGAATCTCGTTACAGCGGTCAAAATTCGACTATAATCACTCAAAAGTGAATATTATTAGAAGGGGTACACAATTTTTCCATAGATTAATCCATCAAAAAAAAAAAATTTATTAATTATGGATTATCGATCGATCTATTAAAAAAATCTCAAACAAATATCTAAATTAAAATTTCACCTAACGCAAAGTAATTTGTTAAATTTTTTGTCAAAGTAATTGTTTTTTAACCATTATTTAAAAAAAAAAAAAATAATATTATATTTAAATTAATATTTAACTGTTATTAAAATATTTTCATAAGAGAATTACTTTATTTATAATCAAATAAATAAATGAAATGTAATTCACATTTTTTTAATAATACATTGCATTTTTATTAAATCATTATTATGCCATCTACTTTGAGTATTCAATTGTTTAATATATGTATTATCAATAGTTATTTTTTGTATAAAATGGGCAACGTATTTACGGGGATATATAACCTCTGTAATAAATATATTCTTAAATGTCTTTCAATTTTCGCGTAGAAATAATTCTTCAAGTATTTTGAAATTTGGTGTGCACACAATATTGACATGGAAGGGACTATTAAAAGAGTTTTTCTTGAAAATCATTTTTCAATATAATATAATACAGTTATTTGTCCGTGAATATGTGAAATAATTTTTAAAATTTTAATCTGATTGATATTTAAATAGCCACAAGTGTTTTAAATTTAAACACGAAATGGGTAAATTTGAAGTTCATTAAAATAAAATTATAATAATTTGAATATAAAATTGAGGTAGGGTTGAATACAACACAAGCAATAAATAAATAAAAATCTTAAAATAATACAAAGTTATTTAAAAGTCAAAGTATAATCAATATACATCATTTTGGTTTCCGTTTGGAATTATAATATAATTATATTTAAATGTTTCATTCAATTTTTACCTAACGGTCAATTATAAACGATTTTATAAAACAAAATAGCTAATAGTCCAATTTACCTTGGGCAATCATAAGACTTTCTAGTCATATATCATCCATATTTGTAGTATTTTGCATTGTCGGTGTCTGTTTTTATGTAGAAATATGACGTAGTTATTTAATGAAGAATTTGATAATTGATGGTTGTAGGAAGTTACATATCCACGTGATTATGGACTAGGAGAAAAAGTACGCATTAGATTCGCGAGCGGACTTATGATTGATATTAATTAAGTACATATAATTGAACAGAAAACTTGTATTTATATGACTACAAAATTATATATAAATGAAAGAAGGATTTATTTGTATTATATTGTAATATTTTTTATATAATCAATTTCATTTTCTTTCAAAATGATTATAGAATATGAATAAATGTTCACAGAAGAAAACGACTTAGACGTGATTCTGCCTGTCGGTAGATGAAAATCTTCGCTATACCTTCTATTTTTTCATAGATATAATACACAATATGTTATATACCGGGAGGCCGTGATATTAAAAGTACACTAACACGAATTTCCAACATATTATAAAAATAGATCACGTGTTCCCACCCTATACGCTTTTCACAATCCAACTCATAATGTCCCCACATTCTATCATATGAGATGTTTAAATTTGAATTTTAAAAATGAATTGGTTGGATATTTTTCTTAATCCGCTACGATCACATGGGGGACAGCAACCACACTTTGGACCTATTTATTCAATTTTGGGCCTATTAAAAATATATTGTTTTCCGAGCAAAATAGCGATTTTTTTATATTAATATTTTTTAATATTGCTATATTCAAAACTTATTCAAACTCATTGAAATTATATTCAAAAAGACATAATTTGTAATGATTATAATAAATTTACGAAATATATATAAAGAAATAACAATTAACTATGGTTAAGGTGCTATTAAAATTTTGAATGGTGTAAAAAAAAATTATATTAAATATTATTATATACTATTGAAATTAAAAATAAATTACTTAGTTGTAGAAAGTATATGTTCAATTTTAAAAATTAAAGTATACAAAATTTTTATATGAAAAAAATACTTATATGTTAATTAATTTGGTTGGTATCTGTACAGAGTGGGTTCCGTATTTTTGTTGAATTGAATAAAAATAACTGGACAATAATATTTCTTTTAATGAATTTATCAAAATACTTAAAGGCAGGGTAGCATTTTTGCGAGAAAAAACTCGGCTACTTATTTATTGTAATATAAAAAATATTCGAATGTTTGACAGAAATAAATAAAACCTCGGAAATTGTATCTCGCGAGTTTCCCGGGTCGCTGATCACGAATTTGAGGTTATAAATCAACTGAGGATTGTTTTAACCCCAATGAAACCACCCTTGTTACTGACAGATAAAATAATTTCTAAATTTCGACTCGTTTTTCAGTGATGAAAGTTTTTGGAAAGTAGCTGAAGATAGTTTCAACCGCATTAAAACACCACCTACAATTGAGTTTTGTTTAAATTCTGTCAATGCCAGGGGAGATTTTATTGGGATTAACAAAAAACTTCGTAGAGCCAAGAGCAACACGAAAAATTTTAAATTAAACACTTATATTCTTATCCCTGTCATTGCTCGCGGTGGTTTTAATGGGGTTGCAACAATCCTCACTTGCTTTTTAACTTAATTTTCTCAAATTGCATAGTGAGGCAGAGGTTAGTGATGATGAATGTTCCAGAAAGTCTAAAGAACACATTCAAACAAGAAATACTTAAACTTTAAACTGGTCACCCATTTTGATCGGTCACCACTTAGACTACTACATTAGAAAACATCATCTTTACAACACTTGTAGTGAATGAATGAATGACTCCCTGTACCCACATAAAAATATATAATAATTGTGTTTTTACTATTTCATTTGTATTTAATAAGTTGTGTATTACAATTAGAAAAAAAAACAACTATTTGGATTTTATTAACTATAATATGCATGAATTTAGTTTTTTTAACTTAAAATGAATGATATTATTTTGTATTTTGCTATTTCCTCTTCATTATTTTCGGTTCAATTTAATTGGTTAAATTGCTAGAAAATAATTTAGAATAAAATTTTTTGATACCCAAGAAGAGATTTCACTTATTTTTGCGTGGATGAAACATGAATGGTTCATCTTTTCTTTTTTTATCAATAAAAATTTTTAATTTAGTTTCCGGTAATTATAAAGTAACTTTTTTATTAAAAAATTATGACGATAGTAGTTTATATGAAAAACTTTACCATTTGCTTTAATGCAATTCAATTAGAATTGGTAACATGTTTTCTTAAAAAGTTTTTAGCTAGTATAGACATATTAAAACTAAATTCAAACTTTATGTGTTGAAAAAAGAAATTGGTGAATCGTGTGATAAATTATTACCACAATGTACTACTGGGTGATATTAAACAAGGTATCCCGTTAACACCATTTTGTAATTTTTCAAAAATCGTACAATAATGTAAGAAATTTGGATAATATCCTATGTTTGAATGATTATACTTACGGAGTATGCAATGAAAAATTTCGATGGCAACGGCTTTAAATACGTATAGATTGTTGCTTTGTTGAAGTTTTGGATATTCCATTGAATAATTTTTAGCTCTGGCGCATATTGCGGCGCGTGAAACGTGTGGCGTTTCACAGTGAGACATGACGCGTTCATGTCTCACTGTGACTAGTGAAACGTGTGGCGTGTGAAACAACTGTACATTTCATTCATTTGTTAATGTAACAAAAAATCTCGCTGTGCCACACGCCCAGCAATATGCTCTAGACTTTATTTGGAACCAATTTGTTAATATCCACAAATACACTCAAAGACCCATACATCATTGGTTGATTACTGACATTTTTCGAATTATAGAGCATTATAACATTCATTGAAAAATCATCGAATTTTCATGTGAAAAACATTTTATTTATATTATTTAGAATATGCATATAAAAAAATATAACAATATTTAGTTGACCTTAAAAAAGATTTTTGCATTAATGGTGAATTTTTGCTATAAAATTCAAAACAAGGTGTATTTCTGATGAATATGCATGCTCGTACTAAACGTGATTATCTGACCTGCTACATTTGTAAATAATACATATTTTACAGAGTGTTTAAAAACTGAGTGACCAATAACTTCAATAGATGTCATAAGAGTCATTCGTTTAAAAAATAAATTTACATATGTAACAACTGCATTTTTCAAATAATTAAAAGCGTTTTTAACCATCATAAAACAAGGAAAGCTCAATCAATGATACATTTCTTTAATATAGTTATAGTTTGTACATGTTTTTCAGAAAACATGCACCGTTTAAAATGAGGGATAATATGGAGTTGAAATTTTATAAAAAGTAATATATTCTGCCCCCGGAAAATCCAACAAACCCTAAATAAAATAAAGTAATATTAGTATTTATTTAAATAAATAATTTAATTCATTTGTTTAAAAGGATAAAATTGCATTCGTTGTAGCTTCAATGATATAGAATCGTAAAAACTAGTGATTTCTGAGCTCAGAAATTCATCGAAAAAATATCATTTCGGATAATTATTTCTATAAATTTTTTTTTTTTTATATATTTATTTTACGTAGAAATTTTGGTCGAAAATTGGATTTCTTTTACAAACCAGCTATCTTGTCAAAAATCGAAATTTGAATTCTTCCTTCGATCAATGTCTACTTTTGCCTGTCCATTAAAAGAATCTTTCGGGTTTTTTGATTTCGGATGAATATTTCTTGAGAAATCGTGGTCTGTCTTTGCCGAACATCTTTTTTTGGAGGACATTCAGGAGATCGTATGCTGGTGCACCCCAGATCAATATTTTTTACAAATCATTAGTGCCATTTTAGATGTTGCCGCTAAATATATCAATACTTTTGGTATTTGTAAAATAATTAATCATTCTAACTGCTTAGTTTTTGAACATTCTGTACACGTTATAACATTCTGTACATGTTAAAACAAAGGTCAAATGATGTAATATTAATAAAAATTTGATCGTGATATATATTTAGAAAACGTGCAAACAACTCTTTCTCTTCATAAAAACATGCGGTTTTCAATGCAATAACCATGCAGCCAGCCAGCCACCAATTTAATATAACATACAAATCTTAAATCATCTTACAAGTTTTATTACAACGAAATAAAGTGTACTTTATTCATAGAAAAGGATAGGTATGTATCGTTTAAACCGCGATGTATGTCTTACAAATTATATTTTAAAATTGCTCTAAAAGAAATTATGTTAGAATATTATTCTATGTTTTCGTGATGTGAGATATGAACAATGTTTTGCTTCTACTTTGGTAAAGAAAGTATATGTGTAATACAGCGAGCGCTGGACGTACTTGAGTATGCTAGACTCGAAGAACGAATTCTCTCATTGAATTTGCTGTAAGAATTGCTCAAATATTAGAATAATTTTATTGTTTTCAATCTTAAATACTGTGATGAACAAAATTTATTTTGATCTTGCAGTCTTGGTTTTGATTTTTCAAAAAAATAAAAGAAACAAAACCAAGACCAAGATAGTCTTTATACCTGCAAGACCGGAACCAAAACGAAGACCAATTATGGAAGAAAACTTTTTTTGTATTTGAAATTTTAAGTTTAAAATAAAAAAATGAAAGAGTAGCCTTCATAATGATAATGCTAAGAAAAATGAATAAAGAAAATGTAAGTATCAAATCAGATAAGAAAGACACTAATCCCTTGATAAAAATCGATCCTCTATTTTCGCATACTCAAGTAGATACTTCCAGCGACTGCTTTAAATTATTGTTTGCTTTTAAATACCCTAAAACTAAAGTACTTATGCGGTATAATGTTATTCATTTGCATAGTATTCAGATATTTGAAGTAATATGTATGTTCGTTTTCAACCTCAAGTATAGATTATTTTAAGAGAAGATAAACATATTATAATAATATTGATATATGAAAATTATACGCAGGGCTTGTATTAATTTTTCTATTCCTTTTTATTTAAATTGTTTTGCTATATATTTTGAAATTGATTGATAAGCGTGTATAATATTGCACTGCACTGTTCGATTTTTGGACAACAAAAGATAATGAAAATTTATAAGTGCGAAATAGGAATCATAAAAATCGTAATTAACCATTATGAATTTTAAAAATTGATTATTTAGTTTAAGTAACAAAAAAAAAAGTATAAAAACAATGCTTTTGACAAATATAATTATGAAATTTTGTTCTAACAAGTTCATACAAGAATAATTTAGTCATAAATAATTATATTTATTTGTTTTTAAATTCGCAGAAATATTTAACAACTCCTACAAAAAAAAACATATTATATTTATCTCAAACTTATTCATATAACATCTATACTAAATAATTTTTTATATATTTATTTTATTTTTTAAGTCAAACGGCATGCCATAATTCAGTATCAATGATTTTTTTTTATGGGACGTTGTGGGAAACCTACAAGAATTTCTTAGTTATTCCCTTGCAAATTCACGTCGAATAGTGAAAGAAAGTCGAATATCTGTGATGAAAAATTTACAATAATTTCATAATTATATTAGATTAATTATAGATTTATGAATTACATTAATTTTATTTTACAAGTAGAAATTTAGTTATAAAAAAGTGTACAGGAAATTATTATATGCATATAATTTTATGCAAATAAATTTTATTCTTATTTAAGTACCTATTTTTTTAGAGCATCTTGTTCCTGTAGAATATATTATATATAATAAAATATATTAAAAAGTTAATTCTGAGTGCAATAAGAAAAATTGAAAATAAGAAAAAAATCTAATATAGAAATTAGACAAAACTTTCATAAAACTTTTCCATTATAGATACAAAGAATTATTGAAAAAATCATCATATTTTTAATGATTAAAGTTTTGTTCAATATTTTACTTCTTGTTATAAATCGAACCAAAGATAAAAACCTTTCATTAAGGTGACCCTAGACGATTAAAATGAACATAAATATATTGCACAATAATTGGTATTTTTCTATTATATTGATAATCTGCAGATTATATTAAAATATTTCGCAATATATTGCAATATATTTAAAAAAAGTGTGATTTCATTCTGCAATCTAGTAAACATTGCTTCGATTGTGGACAACTTTGTACAATACAGGTTCATAATTTTAGTTTATATTTATAATTGTTTTTTCACAAAAAGCTCTTCAACAGGCCTTGGGTTTGATGTCAACATTGTGCATACCAAATTTCATAACATTTGAATAATTATTTTTTGAGTTATTTGTGCGTGAAATTTGAAAACTAAATACAATGTATGGCACATTAGAGATTGTCTTTATTATAGAGGTCTAATTTTTTATATCAATTTCTCTTAAACAAAACTATGAATATATTTTACTACATTATTATTTTCTTTAGCATTTGATAAAAAATAATTTTCATCCAGTAAAAACAGATGTCTGAAATACATCTCTTTCTTAAAAAACTAATTAATGAATTTTATTGGTATTTTTATATTGAATTAGGAATAACCTAATTACTTTTGGAAATGAGAACGAATAAAATAATGTTGTGTAAAATTAAAAATATTTTTTAATAGTTTGTTTCATAATTAGAAATTTTTTTTTAAAATGACAATTCTTTTATAAAGAAGATATGGCTGTACAAAACATGTAATTAATTAAGCGTGGTATAAATACAATCGATTGAATATTAATATTTTAAATAATTTTTGATGCGTAAATAAATAATATTATTGAATACTTACCTGTATACTTACACTTGCAGATAGGTAAGCAAAGTGAAAACTTGTTACCATTTCATGGAATTTTTTATACACAATATTAATGATATATGGTTCAATAGTTTTAATAATTTTATTTTCAATTTTTTTTTTTTTTTACTTTTTATTGTGATATGGTAAAATTGACCAAAAATACATAGTGCGTATTACTTATTCGTTAAGCACTGAATTTGACCTTAGTTTGTTTCAATATTTCTCGTAAATAGTATTCCTATCCTACAATGCTGTCGAAAATTGGATGCTCGTTCAACATATTACGTCATTGATAACTACATCTCTAGAAATTTTTGTGTGATATTATTATTTATTAGACGTCTGATTAGAATAACATTTTTCTTTTAAGAAAATTTTTGAAATTGGTGGATTTTCATGTAATTAGTTCCTTAAATTCTTGTGATTAGTGTAGCTCTGAAACAAGGGTTCTCCATTTGAAACAATCAAAACTTCTAACTTGCTTCCAGAACTTTCCACTCTAAAGATGACTAGAATCTTTCGATGTCCTTACACATATGGTTGCCACACACATTTAAAATTAAGTGCTTCTCTGTGATGATGATCGGGCTTAGCGTTATACTTTCTCCATTCGGTAACTCAACAGTAAATCTCTTTTAATAGTTTAAAAAATATTACAAATACAAATGGTATTTTTGGCACTCTTACCCTACTAAGGAAAATAGTTTCTGTTCAGGAACTATCAACAATTTCTCTTTATCCTTTTTGGAATTAAGTCAATCAAGTTAAATGCTAATATTTTCTCTTAGTTTATAACATGTATCATATTCATTTTCATATTGAATGGAAAATTTGATTTTTCTTTTTTTTTTTTTAATAATTTATATAAATATTTAATAAAGTTTATGAAAAATGTAATTTTAATGTCAAAAATTAATTGATCACAATATGAAAATGTTTTGTTTGTTTGACAAAAATGTCGTAACAAATTGACAGTCAATCAAACAATCGAAATAAAAAAAAATTTTTTGTTAACATTTTATGAACATCGTTCGTGTTAAACACAGTTTATTTATTTTTAAATAAATTTAAACCAATATTTATTTATTTATCAATGAGATATAAATAGGATAAATATAGCGATTTTATAATTTTTGAATTTACTATTTAAACATAAATGGAAGTGACACAATAAATTGTATAATAAAAACAATCTCCAATGTAATGTCATTGTATTTTTTGTCAATTTTCACTCAAAAAATAATCATCCAAATGTTATAAAATCTGATATACACAATCTTGAAGTGAAAACCAAAGGAGTTTTCTCCACAAATTTCTAAATGTAATAGAAAATTTTAATTTGAAAAATTTGTTTCCCGCAAATAACATACTCTTGTCTCTATAACAGAAATCTCATATTTTGTGCCAATTCTTCTTAAAGTTTAATTTCGACGTCATATCCATTTCAAAAAAGGATTGACAAAATTTCAATAACTTTAAGGTGTCCTTCTTTTTAAAATATTTTAATATTACTTAAATAATAATTTATGTATAAATTTTTGTTGTTGAAAATTGATTTAATTTTTGTCTGTTCATTTTAAAAAAGAATGTTTGGGAGTATATCTAGTTTTAATCATCCCAATTTAAATTTTTAATGTCCCAAGTAAGTATACTATTATTGTGAGGGACACCTGGAAGATGGAAATATTTTTAGATTTGAATGAATAAAGAAATAGTTTCTCATAATTTACGGAAATTACACAAATATTATTTTAAAAAAAAAGTTGTTTCTTTCTTTGAGGTTTTATACTTTCTAAATAACAACACATTGTTCAGAATAATATTATTATTATTGTTTGTTATATTAAGCATATTATTATTAACTAATGTATTTTTTTTGTCACCAACAGAACAACTCATAATTGAAACTTCATCATAATAATTTTTTATTTATTTTTATGTGACAATTCAACAATAAGTAGAAACAATAAAATACATTTATCATTTGATTCTTTATTTATGCAAAATAAAAAAAGAATTTCTTTTATCCAAATCTTAAAATTTTTCAATTATTCATTTGATTTATTCGATTATTGTCATAAATTTACTATTTAATGCATAAAACAAAAGAAATGGTGTATTATCATAAAATGGAAAGTGTTACTGATTTTCTCATATCAATAGACATTTCAATAATAGACACGGAGACATGCTTTAATTTATTTTATTATTTTTATTAATTAATATGTATTAAAAAAAGTACTAATTTTTATTTATTTTAAAACTAATTCGTTTTACATTTTTGTTTAATTAATCTTTTTAAGTGAGAATAATTTATAGTTTCTTTCTATACTAGATTTAATTATATAGAATTTGTCAGCATATATTAACTTTTGCCTAAGAAAATATTTAAATCACTAATAAAATTTTGGTATAGATTTTTATAGAATCGTCTAATTAGATAATTTCCGCCAGCCCTTTATCGAAAGAAAGTTAGCTGAAATTTTGATGACATATTTTAGCCATTTACAGTTATTTAATTTCAAGAATGAGTTACATCTGTCTTTTGAGTCCAATGAATCCGTGGCCAAATTTTTAAATCTAAAACATTTTTAGTTTGAAAACTATAAGCTCAAATTTAACTAATAAACATATGCATATATTTTCAATTCATATTATTATGTATGTATAAATGTATGGACTTCATATTTAAAGTATTTTATGAATGCTAATGATTAACAAATAATTCAAACATTGATACTCAATCATATGCTTAGTAGTTAAATAGTTTACACTGTTAGTTGCTGTTTTTACTTGTTTATAAATTAATATTTACTTGAACAGGGTATAATCATATGTACACACATAGCTTAAATATCTATAAATATAACATAGTGGTTTACACCTAATTCCAAAAATTGAAAACATTTAGTGAAATGACTCATTCGATGATATTCAGTTAAATACAAAATAATTAATGTTAAGTACTTTTTTATGAGAATTTATGATAAAAAGCTGTTATTTAAAAAAAAAAAAAGAGTACACGTTTTATTTCTATTATTAATTGATTTATGAGTTTTAAACATTTACTGTAAAATATAAAACGGGGAGATTTTTTACATTTATTTTTATATTCGTAAGTCCCAAGTCATCCATGGTGGTGTGTTATATCTCACATAAGGCTTGTTGATGTTTTTATTCCACATTTAATGTTGTTGAAAATCCCAGTTACAAAGTTATTGGATGTATTTCTGTAATTCATTTCATAATTTAGTAATTTTTTACCTTTAGTGTATTTAAAATATTAATGGTAGTTTTTTTTCCGACAGTCTAGAAAAGTATTAGCTTAGTACATTCCACGCATGTATAATACACGCATAATTAATTTATAGGAGAAAATTAATAATTCAGGGGACTTTAATTACATTCTAAGTTTTCTTTGCTTTTGTAATTAAAAAAATAAAAATCTTTTTTTATAAAATTTTTGTCTACAAAAAGTCAAATCAATGATAACTTTTCTGTATCAATATATTTTGAATAGTTATAGATTACTACACGCTTGATACTACTTATTACACGGCGTTTCATACAAAACTGTTTCGATACATTTTCTGACCTGCTTCATAAACACTGCTTTAGACAGATTCAGAAAAATATTTATTATTTTTAATACAATTTGATTGTTACATATATCATTGGATTTTATAAATTAGCTGTTTTGTAGATAATCATTATAAACAATTGTTTGTTGACGAATTTTAATCTGTGTTATATAACAATAGTAATAGAAGATTTTAATTTTTAATAAAATTGTAATCAGTTATTTTTTAGAAATAAATTACATTACGTCCATAAAAGTTTTGTGAGCTAAAGAGGAAAAGGAGGATGCTATAAATAAATTGGTTAATCATTCGTCATAAGTCTTTAGTCATTTCTGGTATAATATTAATTCGTCACCTTTCCAAATTGATTAAGATATTTATCAACATTTTTAACCTATAAATATTATTTTAAAACAAAGAATTATTAATCATTTTTTTATCTTTATTTGGTACATAGAAAACAACGAAGGTTATTATTATATCTATACATTCTATTTAAGAATGGGTGGTCGATAATAATTTTTAAGTTATTAATCATAATTATTATTAAGTTGTTAAAATATCATTTAATTTTTTTTTCATTCTTTTTGTTACAGGTAAGAGGCATACAAAATTGTACTTCAAATAAGTATTTACCAAAATGAAGGTTTGCCAAATACGCTATTTTTATATATTTTAATTAATAATTATTATATTAATCAAATATTTTTTACACATTCATTTGTTGTTTGTTGAGTGAAAGTTATTATAATACTTTTAAATTCCGACTATTGTCATTTGTTGTGTATATTTATAATAATTATCTATTAATAATTGCATATATTTATTTATTTATTTTTCCAATTGTTTATTATTTTCTCAAATATTTTTATTGAAGGTGTAGCTTTTAAATATTTGCGTTTTTTTTTTAATAAACAATAATAGGTTATAGGTTACTTTCTAGTAACGGTATAAGTAAAACAATAAACCGTTATAGATACATAGTTCTTATAGAGATCGGACCAAAAATTTCCTTATTCAATAAAAAGATTTTCTTCATTGAGATTGCCAATACAGGGTGCTCTATAAAATTTACGCACACTTGAACTGCCGCTAAAATCGCGATGTATGAGCTCACCTAAATGCAGCTTTTCTTGGCACATGAATTGAACGAAGAGGTATCATTGAATACCCTACGTCTTCCCCAGACTTGGCACCTCATGGACTTTTACTCAAAGACAAAGCTTACTACATCAGGCCAAAAACAATTTATACATTGAAATTGGAAATTGAAATACAAAGTTGCGATATTCTTCATTACCTATTTCGTGATGTTTGCAAATCGCTTCATGAGATTTATAAGGATTGTCTGATCAACAATGGCCTAAGCTTGAACATTTACGAACATGGTTCTTTAATTATATTTGTTTAGTTCTATATTTGAAGGTATTTCATTTCAATTAATGCTAATAAATAAAGTTTTTGATTTTTTAAAATACATAATTTAATATATACAACGCATTTAATCTCTTCATGCTTTTTTTCTTCAACACGCCTGTGGAGTTTTATTTCAACAAGTCGAAGGCTTAATTTGTACTTACTAGTCAGGGTACATATTTCCGCACTTTGGGTAAGAGTGGCTGTATACGGTCTTATACACATTCATCTTGGAGTGCTTAGAGACTTCTTTCTTGATAGGAGCCCTTTGCTCATATGAGTAACATCGTATTCTGCTGCCATTCTTTTGTTTATCCCTACGAATATTTCTTTCAATATTGTTATATAATAAACAGCCAAGCCTGTTGAGACTGGATAAGTGAGAAAACTCCTCTTTAAAATCTCGAGACCGATTAAGTCGTTATTCTCTCGTAAACTTTCTATAACAGAAACGTTTACTTATCTACCGAGAATAATTAATATCTTCAATTTTGACTTATTAAATTTCGTGGAACTTCCAATATATCACGCATGTACAACCATTAATAACGTTTTTATCGATGAATCTGATAAAATTATTGATAATAATATGTAAAGTCTCAAAAATCATGACTGATTTGTCCAGGTCTATAATAAATTACCAAACAAATGAGAGTTGATGTATGTCGCCTGAACAATACAAACAATGCAATACAAGACCGTACATCACTAATTAAATTATTAGTACAATAATTTCAGTAATTAAAAAGAAATTAATTATCATGTCAAGTACCTTGTCTACAACATAATAATAATAATTGTGTACATATGCAATGCATATGTAATTACTAGGTATATATGTACGCTTAATTGGGTCAATGTATCGCATAACATAGCAAATAATTTATCTTGTATAGATACGAGAGGTATATGAAGTTAGTACCTAAGCCCTTCCAACCAATATTACAACATTATAACACTTCAATTATTTAATATTGTGTGGTTGGTACACTATACTGGATTATATTGATATACGGTTTGATTAATCAATCAATATTATGCAAATGTTTTGAAGGATGTCTCCAGGTGGTACTATCCATATAATCACTGAAGATGGTAGATTATATAATAGAAAAATAATCCTTACTTTTTAATTAAATAAGTTTGATATAATTACAATCTATTGCAAGTTATTTACGTGATAGATTGTAGTTATTCTCTTCATAACATTTTTTTTTTTCGTTTTTTTCTATAATGATTTTTCTATAACATATTTGCAAGCTACCACAAAATTACAATTTCCTTATATTATTTATACTAGTAATTCTGTGATCTTGTACACCACACTCAGAAGTAATTAAAAAGTATATAATTAATACGTACATAAAATTTAGAAGCAATCTGACACAATCTATGTTCTTAAATTTAATATTATATGTAAAAGGAAAAATACATAGTACTTTAACCTAGTGGTGAGAGAATCTCCTTTCGAAACATATGGTACCCTGATCAAAACCGGTTAATATTTTTTATTTATTTATTTATTGAATTAGTTTTTTTGAGTAAAAGGTTATTTTTTCCGAAGGAAAAATGTGAATTTTTCACAAACTATTGTGATCATTGTGATCCTGTGTGTGATCAATGTATTTACAAATTTCATTCAAATCGAGCAAGGGTTTCGAAAGTTACGGCGGAACAAACATAGATAGATAAATATACAAACAAACGAAATGCCAAATAATCCAGCTATAATATCATAGACCTTACTTCGTTCGGTCAATAATGGATCTTTATTTCAATTTTTTCCATGTTATTGATTCTTAAACCTTCGTTGGTCAAATAATATTTAACAAAAATTGTTGTTAAAATAAAAATTGTATTACAATGATCCCCAACTTTAAAGTCCATTGAATAAAAGGGTTATACAAAATTTGACCAAAAAAATGTATCAACAATTTCCTTAATATTCGATCCTTAATTTTTTAGCAGTTATTAAAACAATACTATGTGCAAAATGCGGAACTCGATTTTTGTATAGTCAAGTATCTCCAGATCGTACTCGATCTATAAGAAAATGTAATGAATTAGAAATTATTATTTAAACAGTTGGCGTCAGCATAAAATAAAGTACGTGAACTAAGACAGTTTTAGATCAATGTACTCTCTCCATAAGTGGATAGTTGCTTATTGACTATTAGAGACATGTAATAATCGTCCTTGCAACACTTTCAATTACATATATTATTTATTTTCAAATGAATAAGTATAAAATACTTAGTTGGGTTTTCTATTGCTGGTTTAAGTATAAGAAATAATAACAGTTTTTATTTATGATGAATAAACAATTTTTTAACAAAAAATAACCGCCTTCAAAAAATGAACCAAAAAGAAAAAATATTATTTTATAGCTTTCATTGTGTTCAATTACCTTTTTCAGTTGACGCCAACCATTCAATTTTTAGCTAAGAATAAAAAACCCACTTCAAAAGGTAAATGGTCATAATGAAAAATGTTAAATTATTTTTTACTTTTTAGTATAATTTTTTTGAAGGCGGTTCTTTTTTTTAAAGAATATTTATTTTTAACTTTTGTCTATTGTATACCGAAAAATTTAGTCAATAAAAATTGTTTTCCCCCTCGTGTTCCCTTGGGAGATCAGATTGTGGTTTCCTTATCATGATACCATCCTGGGATATCTTCTTGCCGGCATAAAAATAAAAATCGGTAATAAATGACGAAGTTATCCGCGAACACACATTTCACAAAAAATTATTTTTGCCATTTTCTCTCCTCTTATATCAGATCTGAACTACACGAAATTCACCAGCTTTCAAATTCTGAGGTAACAAACAAAATTATATATATATATATAACGTATATATATACGTATTTCGAATTGAGAACATTTTTTTTGAAGTCGGTTAAAAAATTATATTGTAAAATAATAATGAGGTAAAAAAAGGAAAATAAGTTATTTAATCAACTCGAAATAAATCATTCTTTCTTTATAATAATAAATTCAAAGAAAATTTACAATGTGAATAAACAGAAGTTGTTGATGTTGGGATGACTAGTTTTCGAGATATGACTGGAAATGTATCGAAAATATTGACGTTCAGATCGAATTTCAAATTATTTCTACAAACATAATTTTTCCGTAATCGGAGACAAATAATCGATCTCGATTTTTTCGATTTTCTTAAGGGTACTCCTTAAGAAAATTACGAAAAATCGAGGAAATTTTTTTGTCTCCGGTTTCGATAAAATTAGGTTTATAAGTGTTAGGTTTATAACATTTTTTCACAATTGGATATATAGTTTTTCAGTTATCGCTTAAAATCCGATCTAATGGTGAATATATCCGATACATTTCGTGCCATATCTCAAAAATTATTTATCCAATCGTAAAATAAGTGTTATTTTTGGTTTTATTAGGCCTCTTTTAACCAAGAAACTCTGATACAATTATTGAAAAAATTTTTTGGATTTTCTTTTTCTTTTTAAGGTTTTTCAAAGAATACATTTCAATTTAGCTGATACTGTCGTGGTTTTTGTAATTCTCTAAAAATTTTTATTGATGTTTTTGTTTTTCCTAGGATAATCGAGGTCTAGGGAATACAAAAATTGTAATCATTTTAGGCTTGGAGGTCTAGACTTTGAGGTGACCCTGCGATATGTTTATATTTGACCTGGCAGTAATTTTTAATATCAAATAATTGGTCAGATTCATTTTTCTTTAAACGGAATCCATTTATTTTTTATGCGATATTCGTTTTTTGTTTTTGTTTTTTGTTTATGATAAAATATATAAAGCTTGTATTTGAATTATCATTTATTTTATCAAAAAGATAAAAGTGAAATGTATAAATTTTGAAGGAAATAAAACATTTATAGTTTGGTTGACCACGACATTATTTCATATGATTCAAACCCTAAATGTTAATTTTTAATTAAGCCAATGATTTGTTACCTAACATGGGGGAAACGTGAATTATGTTTGTGTCTACAATATCAAATAAATCATAGTTTCATATTAATATTTAATTATTTTATTTCTATACATGCAGTAAAATTAAATAGTGGGTTTCAAATCCACAAAATTCACTGCGTAATATGCTTAATATATTTGGCCAAGATATTGTAAAAATGAATTTTGTGAATCTTATGACGTCACCAAATCCACAAAAAATTAATTTGGCTCTATTATCCTCAATTTTTAACCACATTTTGGTAAACAAAGTATGTAATCCAACTAAATGTTTTGTAGATCGCATAGTTTTCACTTTTGAATATTCTGTCAAAACGAGAGTCGACCATAATCTATAATGGATTTCAAGATAGTAAGGGTCTGGTCATGATTTTTCAAAGAAAGGTTAATGTTAGCGAATCGATAGTATAAAAACTGAAAAGAATAACCCAAAATTAGTGGGTTTCAAAAAAAAGTTCACTCAAATCGGCCAGAATTTGGCCAAGATATCGTAAAAATGAATTTTGTGAATCTTATGACGTCACCAAATCCACAAAAAATTAATTTGGCTCTATTATCCTCAATTTTTAACCAATTTTGGTAAACAAAGTATGTAATCCAACTAAATTTGGGTCATAGTTTTCAAATATTCTGTCAAAACAAACATATCTATAATGGATTTCAAGATAGTAAGGGTCTGGTCATGATTTTTCATACAATGGTTAAAGTTAGCGAATCGATAGTATAAAAACTGAAAAGTATGACCCAAAATTAGTGGGTTTCAAAAAAAAGTTCACTGAAATCGGCCAGAATTTGGCCAAGATATTGTAAAAATGAATTTTGTGAATCTTATGACGTCACCAAATCCACAAAAAATTAATTTGGCTCTATTATCCTCAATTTTTAACCAATTTTGGTAAACAAAGTATGTAATCCAACTAAATTTGGGTCATAGTTTTCAAATATTCTGTCAAAACAAACATATCTATAATGGATTTCAAGATAGTAAGGGTCTGGTCATGATTTTTCATAGAATGGTTAAAGTTAGCGAATCGATAGTATAAAAACTGAAAAGTATGACCCAAAATTAGTGGGTTTCAAAAAAAAGTTCACTCAAATCGGCCAGAATTTGGCCAAGATATTGTAAAAATGAATTTTGTGAATCTTATGACGTCACCAAATCCACAAAAAATTAATTTGGCTCTATTATCCTCAATTTTTAAACAATTTTGGTAAACAAAGTATGTAAACCAACTAAATTTGGGTCATAGTTTTCAAATATTCTGTCAAAACAAACATATCTTTAATGGATTTCAAGATAGTAAGGGTCTGGTCATGATTTTTCATACAATGGTTAAAGTTAGCGAATCGATAGTATAAAAACTGAAAAGTATGACCCAAAATTAGTGGGTTTCAAAAAAAAGTCCACTAAAATCGGCCAGAATTTGGCCAAGATATTGTAAAAATGAATTTTGTGAATCTTATGACGTCACCAAATCCACAAAAAATTAATTTGGCTCTATTATCCTCAATTTTTAACCAATTTTGGTAAACAAAGTATGTAATCCAACTAAATTTGGATCATAGTTTTCAAATATTCTGTCAAAACAAACATATCTATAATGGATTTCAAGATAGTAAGGGTCTGGTCATGATTTTTCATACAATGGTTAAAGTTAGCGAATCGATAGTATAAAAACTGAAAAGTATGACCCAAAATTAGTGGGTTTCAAAAAAAAGTCCACTGAAATCGGCCAGAATTTGGCCAAGATATTGTAAAAATGAATTTTGTGAATCTTATGACGTCACCAAATCCACAAAAAATTAATTTGGCTCTATTATCCTCAATTTTTAACCAATTTTGGTAAACAAAGTATGTAATCCAACTAAATTTGGGTCATAGTTTTCAAATATTCTGTCAAAACAAACATATCTATAATGGATTTCAAGATAGTAAGGGTCTGGTCATGATTTTTCATACAATGGTTAAAGTTAGCGAATCGATAGTATAAAAACTGAAAAGTATGACCCAAAATTAGTGGGTTTCAAAAAAAAGTCCACTGAAATCGGCCAGAATTTGGCCAAGATATTGTAAAAATGAATTTTGTGAATCTTATGACGTCACCAAATCCACAAAAAATTAATTTGGCTCTATTATCCTCAATTTTTAACCAATTTTGGTAAACAAAGTATGTAATCCAACTAAATTTGGATCATAGTTTTCAAATATTCTGTCAAAACAAACATATCTATAATGGATTTCAAGATAGTAAGGGTCTGGTCATGATTTTTCATACAATGGTTAAAGTTAGCGAATCGATAGTATAAAAACTGAAAAGTATGACCCAAAATTAGTGGGTTTCAAAAAAAAGTTCACTCAAATCGGCCAGAATTTGGCCAAGATATCGTAAAAATGAATTTTGTGAATCTTATGACGTCACCAAATCCACAAAAAATTAATTTGGCTCTATTATCCTCAATTTTTAACCAATTTTGGTAAACAAAGTATGTAATCCAACTAAATTTAAGTCATAGTTTTCAAATTTTAACAAAACAGTATATTAAACAAAAATAGTATATATGCGAACGTATGGTAGTGTGTGTAATATAAACCACAGCTTTATATATGTGTGTGTAATGTTTTATTCATTGGTTTAATGTATTTTTATGCCTAATTAAAAAACAAAAAATTAACATTCTCCAGTCTTTCTCTATATAAACTATAAGTGTGCAAAATATCATACTCCTCCGCCTGCACAACTTTCTTAAAAAGGGGTACTAAGTTTTTGCGTCATGTGTATATATATAGATTTAAATTTCGATACACTAAACGTTAACGTTCCAGTCAGGTAATACAGTACGGAACCCTAACAAACATGTTAAAGTCAGCACACTTAATTTTTTTTTTAATTTAATGTATTACAGAAATAACGATGAACGTTTTTTATTTGCTGTCGTAATTGCAAACTAGATAATTGTTTGTATCTTCAGTTCGATAATTACTTTTTTTTTTATTATAACGTTGTAAATTTCTGCAGACATGGAAAAATATGATTGGGTTTATTTTATTATTATCGAGTAATATTATAAGCAGAATATTTAATATTACATTTATAAGCAGAATAATACCAATTACATACCACGCTATTATAGTTATGAAACTCTTGGAGATATTCCAACCGAAAGCGAATTGAATGCACGGAATACGCGGTATTTTCCTTAGTATCATCTAGGGTATCATCCTTGAGGGAACCTTAGCTTCATTGTACTTTGTCTTATCACATTTTTCTTTTTCAAAAATTTTGTTAAGTTAATAATTTTTGTTCGAAGCCCAAAAATTCTATAAAGACGCGCCCAAGTTAAATTAGCAGATATTCGTACTTTCCTATTACAATACGAAAATTATTCATTAAAAAATTAAAAAATCAAATTTGCCATATCTTGAAATATCTCAGAAATTACCAATTTTTTATAAAAGTTTGTACGTCGTTTTTAGAATGCTTTTTAAATTTAGTATTGACTTATCTTCCTACCAGAATAACAAAAAACCGATGGCTGTCAATTTTAAATTTGTACGAGCAATCGTAAATACTAATTTCTAGGACTGTATTGATACCCTTCATCAAATTTTACCAACTTTTTTTGCTGAAAAAATAACTTATTTTAAATTATTTATTTTGCATGTTTAACTTTTACGATTTACTGTTTTCGAGATTAATACTAAACAATCAGGCCAATCAGGCTTTCCGTAAGATTATTAAAACGATAATATTGGATTTCTTTCTATTTTTATTATTTTATAACAATGTATAGCATTCATTAAATAAATCCCCTTCATACAAAGCACTTGTATTTATTAAAAAAAAGTTAATTAACTCGTTAATACATAAATATGTATATATAAGAGGTTATTATAATTTTCGAACAATGGGGTATATTGAAAATGAGATATTTTATGTTTTCTTCCTAAGATAATGTATTCATTTGTATATTGAAAAATAGCAAATTACATTGAGTAATTTTTCATTCAATTTTTTTTATCTGCAATATACAAAACAATTAAAAAGAGTTAATCTTTTGAAAGCATATAATATCATAATTTTAAATCAACGAAAAAGGAAAGAGATTCATGTTTGGCTCGTTAATTTATTTAGTCTTTTTAATGCATTACAATGCATACGATTTTAATGGTTCTTTTTCTATTGGATAAGGTAACTTTCGAAGTTGATACCATTTAAATTTGAAAACGTTCAAAGACATCGGAGTGAGTGAAAAACAAATTTTTATTGACTGAATATCACAGAGTTTTCCGATTTCGATGATCCTCTTTTTATTGGATAGAGTATTTCTACTACCCACAAATAAAAATAAAAATCCCGGTAAGAACTTGAAATATTTTACCGTTTTTTAGTGTTTGATAAAATTTATATGATTCATATATTGATTGATTTATTTTATTTAAAATTGATAACAAAGTTATCAAACAGTGGAGTGGTTGTAATCTACAAATGAATTAATTTTATTAATAAATTTCATTATAGTTTAGTTCAAAGTATTTTATTTTCTAAATGAATCGATTAAATTATCTAAACAATAAACTACCTTGCGGCATTTTAGGTTTCCTATAACAATAAAATAATTATTTCAGTTGTATATAACAGATCGTATGCAACAATTCAATTAAATAAAATTAATATCCGGCTGTTTGATGAATTTGAAATTACAAACTGTAGCAGTATTAGATTTAGTTATTTTCTAAATTTTACATTTATACACCCCGTGTTAGAAAGTGTTTATCTGACTTGGATTATATAAAGGTATATTTAATTTAGTGTGAAGTTTGTAACGACAAAAAATATATAAGGCATTAATAAAATTTTGGCGTGAATTTTTTCAAATTATTACACTTTTTTTTCAACGTTAAGTGAAATTATCAATATTTTAAATCTTTAATAAAAAGAATTTTGTCTCAGCATGTAGACTTTGAATTCGACTTAAATTATTTTAGAATGCATTACGAATAGTTATGAGTATGATAAAAATTTTTTTTTTTAATTTAACTTATTTTCATACTTTAATTATAAATCATTTGATATTACTTTATTGTATAAATGCCTGCCAATTTGAAGCAACAGAGAAAACAATCGATTTTACGGTCTCGGAATAAAAAATATCTTCTTTTTTAGAATTTCCGTACACGTAAAGTAGATACACTAATCATAACTAAGCCATACACAAATTTTTAAAAGTATATTTGTAACGATATGATATGCTTATGGACATCTAGCATATATCTTTGATCCGGGCTTGAAAAATCCCGGTTTTTTTGCAATTATATGCTGCTGTATATTCACATGACAATTTGAATTATTGTATTCAGAAATCCAAGGAACTTTACTTATTCGTGAAGGAATATTTAAAAAAATTTATAATCAGCAATTTTGATAAATATTATAAAATTATAGTATTCATTGTAATAACATATTTTATTCGTAAAATATAAAATGATCTAAAGTAAAATTTACATAGTGATAGACGGCACTATTTTCGAGAACAGATAAATAATTATTACCCAAATTTTATGTAATTTGGTGTACACAATTTTAATGTAAAAATCAAAGTATGAAATTAATTTTTTTTTTGTGATAGGGTACAAACTATAAGCTGAAAATAATTTTGTTCGAAAAACGCAAAAGAAGAAGTTTAAAACTTCAATATGCTATATTCTTATCTGGTTGTGCACTCCACTCCGCCATTCGAAAAATAAATTATTATAATAATAGATATTATCAAATTTAAAAATAAAAAGACCTTGAAGTATAAATATATATATATTTTTTTTTTCTTATCAATAATTCGATTAGTTGCAATTGTTTTTTTAAGTCAACAAAATATTATAATATATATTTTTTATATATATTATAATATTTTGTTGATATAATAGCATAAGATATGCTGTGTGATATAATAGCATAAGAAATGCTGTGTGAGGTTGTTGTATAGAATATCCCCAATGTAGTCACTATACAACCTAAGTTGTTGAAAGTGGCTTAAAATAAAATTTAAAAAAAAAAAAATTTTAATGAATAATTATTTATTTTTGTAATTTAAAAAACAAAAAACTAATTCAATTTATTCAATGATTCTTACAATTTTCAGCCCATATTACTTCAATTAAATGTCATATTTTTTAATTATTCAATAATTTTTGTTTGAAATTTGCTATACTGTTTACATTAAAACAATATAATTATTGTTGCTAGAATTTCAATGTGTTATTACAAATTTTACTCCAGACATATCAATCGATTAACAAAATCCATGCACAATACGGATAAGGCATTCTTTTAAATAAAGATATACAAATGCAAAATTAATATATAAATATTAAGGCCGCCAATAGAAAAATTAAATTTATTTAAATCTCTTTATCTCACTTCCTACATCTATAAATTAACTTAAAAATATTTCATTTTATTGAAAACAATTTATATATTATGTTTCTAGAAAGTGTTAAAAAAATATCATAAAATGTAAAAACTGATATAAATTTCCGTTGAATCCACGTGAAATTATTGAAATTTTACATTTAAATTTGATTTGATTTTAGATTATTATAGATTAAATTTTATATATTTGATATCATAATTAAATTAATCGATGGTTTATAGTAATCGGATATTCAACGTAATTAAAGATTTCTAAATATTATTTAAACAAAATTGATATTTTATTACCCTTAAATATAAATTACAAAACAAATAAAATCCTTTCGGAATACACTACAATTAAAATTTTCAAAAATAAAAGAACCGAAAAAAAAGAACTAAAAAGTAAAAAATTATTTTAGAATTGTTTTTTCGGAAAAAATTATATACTTCATTTTTATTTCAAATTGTATACTAAATTTGGATAATCTTTTTGAGTTGTTTGTGCGCGAAAATTGAATAAAATTCAATGAATATTACATTAGGGTTTGTGTTTGTTATCAAATTCAAATCTATCAAAATCTAACAAGCTATTAACTTGAATTACATGTAATATACATTGTATTTCTTTCAATTTTCGCGTATAAATAACTCAAATAATACTTATCCAAATATTATGAAATTTGGTATGCATAACGGAGGGCTCATCGAAAAGTTTCTGAAGTCAAAATAAAAATTTGATTTTGTTTTTAGAAATGTTTTTTCGAGAAAAACTCTTTTGCAAGCCGTCCGTTTTCATGTCAATATTGTGTATACCAAATTCTAAATATTTGAGTTATTTGTGAGCGAAAATTGAAGTTTTAATCCCCCTTGAGAATTATTTGGTGTATTAAATTAAAGATTTTCAAATAATCTCTAAATAGGTGGGAATTTTTTTAAGCATTAATAATTTTTGTATGTTATTTAAAACAATACACTTTTGAAAGATTTGTTTTTTAAAGAATGAATAGAATTCGTTGTTCCACAAATTATTCCAATTAATTTTGAATAAAAAATAAATACACAAAGATACAATCGATTTAATTTTAACGTATCATAATAAATGATATCAAATTCATGTTCTTCCGTTTTTAATTTCATAGATGAGTGTGTTTTCGTTAGTTTGTAAACTTCAGGTATATATTTATTTGTTGTGTCGTGACAGTACTCAAATTCGTTCATCTGTAACATACAAACAAAATATAATAAACATTATAAGACGAATAAATCTTTCAAAACTGTATTTAATTTTCAAGGGAAATAACTATAATTTTTGAAATTTGATTTTATTTACAAAAAGTTTATAAAATGTTGAAGACTAAATGTGGTTGTTAAACTTTCAGATTTTAAAGTACAGAACAGTTTTTATTTGAAACTAACTTTGATTTTTATTATTTATCATAAACCATAAAAATTTTATGTAAACATATTTGGGTGGTTATTTACTTTCCAGTGGCCGTCGGTTGGGATAGTAAGTCTCCTAGAACCTGTTAGATGTCGATAAGGGTTTGAATTTTTTCAAACAAAAGTTGGTTGTTTTTAAATAACAAATTTAATTCGTTTTTGATTTTTTTTCTATCTTTTATTATTTAAGAGTTGGATTTTAGATACAATGGACTCAATCGACCGATTATGCAAAAGCACGAATTTAAAAATGTACTAATTAAGTGATTCTAGGAACCTCTTTGTTGAAATTTTACTTGTGCTTTCATTATTTCCTAGCGTTATGAACTTTAGGATAAATTCAATATACTCTGATGTATTCTATTTACTAGGTAAAAATCTTGCATGGAAGTCTATTCATGCAATTTGTTTTTACCTTGAGATGAAATTTCAAGGTAACTTCAAGGTCTCGGTAATATTTTTAGAAATAGAATTGTGAATTCAGGTTTTTGAACATGAATTCACAAAAGAGCGGGATATTAAAATGCGCCCAAAATGAATAAAAAAAAATTTTTTTTTGATGACCTGACATATGCCATTTGAAGGTGAGAAGCCCTAAAAATCGAATAACGTAAGCTTCTCAATCAAGGTACAAAATTTCCATGGATAGATTTCCCATTTTGTCCTGAACAGCTTTTGTCTGAACCGTACCACGCATAGAAATGGGTTACCTCGTATGTTGAGATTAATAAAATAGAGCCCCATCTTAAATGGAACCGATAAAATTGAAATATCCAATCATAATATAGAAAATGCTCAAAATCTTTTGAAAATCTTTTCTCACTATTGAATATAAAATTTCTCTTTCAATATTTTGCAAATACAGTGTATTTCGAATACTGACTTTTGATAAATTTTTATAAATAATATTATTTTGTTAAAATATAGAACAGAACAGGATGGGATAATGAAATGTATGATATATTTTTTACATCTGTCAATAAATTACTCTTAAGTGGTTATTAAATAAATGATAGTGTATATAATATAGTGCTATTAAAAACTATAATTAAATTATAGTTTTATTCATTGTATTTAATATTAATAATAATTGTTTTATCATTTTAAAACAGATACATTATACATTCACTGCATCTTATAATAAATATTAATAATATATAATAAATGATCAAAATAAATTAAAAAATTTTATAAACTTATCGATATAATCCAAATAAAATCAAATGAAAAAAAAAACTATTAATACGACAAAAAAAAAAAAAATATAACTTTTTTACTTTTCATAAAAATATGCAAAATATTTTCATATCCAGGTACAAAGAGCATATAAACACCCATAAAACTTCTTCTAGCTTCTCCATTAATCTTACCAATATAGCTCATAAAATTGATTGTGAACACAAGCCGGAGGTGTTACGTGCAACAAATCCAAAAATTAGAAGCTAAAAGTCCTTGTGATCAATATATTAAATTAAAATTCAAATTTTACAATTCTTAAAAATTAAATTTGAAAATATAAATATTGATAAAATATTTATCCAACAACAGTTTCTTCATTCACAATAATCTTACCTGCTTTCCCTGTATATTTCCAAAATAAAATAATAATTATTCATTACTTGATACAGACTTTCTAAGTCGAAAGTGTTATTTTCATAAAAATTTCTTTTAACTTAAAAGTCTCAAAACAAGAAAAAATGTTTAATTTTTAAGGAAATGATATGAAACGGAACTTAACGGTATTTTTTACGAAATTCCAACGATAATATAAAAAGAGTCTCAAAATAAATAAATAAAAATCTTAAAAAGAGCCAGAAAATTCAAAAATTATTTTTTCTACTTTATCAAATTTTGTAGGTTAATTCAGGGCTAAGAAAACCAAAAATAACACTTATTTTACAATTGGATGACTAGTTTTCGAGATATGGCTGGAAATGTATCGAAAATATTGACATTCAGATCGAATTTCAGGCAATATCTCAAAAACTATGTATGAAATCGTGAAATGGATGATATTTTTGAAATCTACAGGCCAAACTACACTAATAAACATTATTTTAACGTAATTAGAAACAGAAAAATTTTCTTGATTTTTCGTAATTTTACCACCCCTTTAAAAAAATCGAAAAAATCGAGATAGATTTTTTGTCTTCGATTTTGATAAAATTGTGTTTCTAGGAGTAATTTGACTTGTAGATTACAAAAATAACATCTACTTAACAATTGGATGTATAGTTTTTGAGTTATCGCCTATAATACGATCCGGAGGTCAATTGTTCGCACAAGTTTCGGGTGATATCTCGAAAACTATCAACCCAATTGTTAAATAAACGTTATTTTCGGATTTCCTAAACCTAAATTATCCTAAAACAAAACCGGGCCTCACCACTTCATAATTGAAAATGACAATCTATACCTTACAATGCCGCATTTTTTACACTGAATTTATTTTTTTTAAAGAATTTTTTATACTGAAATCAATAAGGCTATCAAATTTAAAATTGGTCAAAAAAAGACCTAGCTTTGATTGGTACAAAGATGGTACAAAATTAAAAAAAAAAAGTCTTAAAAAAAAAATTGGTACAAGATGTTACAAAGTCTAAAAAAAATTATTTTGTAAATTTTTTCATATTAATTCCAATAAATTACTTAATAATTTTATTACACTGTAAAATATACTTAATATTTCTTAAAAGAACACAATTCTTTGTTTCATATACACATTGCAACAGTAATAAAATACATTTTCTAAATTAACTAAAATGAAAAGTAAACTGAGATAATTTCAAATAATTCATCATAATTGATATAAAAATAAAAAAATAAAAAACATAAATTTCTATTTACCATCTGATTGTGATTATTTATTTATTCAGACAAATTAATGTAAATAATTAATTTTTGTATTTATTTAAATAACAGTAAAAAAAAACATATGCATTTCATTTAACGTTGTAACGGCGATTCTTTAACTATTGAAGAACGAATCGGTATCAAATTTTTTTAAGAATTCATTTTCACAATTTTTGTTTTAACATATTTGATTTCATATTGCTATTAGTTTTATTTTAATTATATAAATACGTATTTCGAATATAAAAAAAATATTTGGTCTAAGAAATTGGGGCAAAAAATCGAAATTTAAAAGTGATTATGTGTCATAATCCTACTTGGTTGAAAATACTACACAAAAAATTAAACAATACTTTTTTTAATGTTTTTTTTCTACTAGTGAACTTGGGGAAGAAATTAGATGCTAATTTATTATTCGTACAAAAAGGGCACACTTTGTAATTTTTTTTTTTTTTTTGATGACACAGTTAAAATCTATTTATTAAAATGAATGGTCTATTAAAGTATTACATTTGAAGAATATTGTGTAAAATTTTCATGGAAGAAATATTAAAAAATACGACAATGGCTGCAATTATTCGGAAGCGTCCCGAAAAAAGTAGAATTGCGGTGCCTCTCATAACTCGGTTCTGGATCATCCAAAATAAAAGAAACAAAGTTCTTTCGTTAGATAACTGCTTTTCTGAGATAACGACCGCCCCTGGGTTTATTTCAATTTTTCACTTTTTCAAAACAATTTTAAATGAAAAACCCGAATTTTGCGAAAAAAATCAGAAAAAGTGTTGTTTAAAATTGTATACAGTTATTCGGTGTTCAAAAGTATATTTTTGAACATTTAAAAAACTCTCTGTACATAAAATGAGTGTTAAAATCATTATTTATAATAACAATAATAACCAATTTAGAATCATTAACATTCAAATTTGACACCGTATATATAAGTAAAGCATTCAAAAAAACCAAGGAGTGGTAAATATCTTATGGTATTTTACTTTTTATTTTTTTTAAATAAATAATAATGTATTTAAAAATAAATTAAAAAACGTTTATTAAAAAAATTTATTGTTACTAATAATAGCGTTTGAAGTCAATGAATTTGTTTTGTCTAGATAAAAAATAACCTATATTTGAATGTATTTTTCTATCTAACGAAAGATAAATAACTATCTTTTCCTGATAGATGTTTTTGTCGCTCTCTAGACACGTGTATATATCATTTTGATTATTACTATAAATAAAATATTTGATTTTGACATTTTTGTTTTTCTGTTGTATTTTTATCAAAGTGAGAAGAAGCATTATAGTTAAGAAAGGTATTTGTTTTTTTATTCAAAAAAGTAATATATTAATGTCATAATATTCAAGCTTAGCTATCAAATCCATTAAAAATAGTTCAAAACGAAACGAATCCCGCTCTAATTCGTAAAATTTCCTGTATTGGAACTAGAAAATAAGAAACTACGATTCTGCCGAGCCGTTTTATCCCGCCAATTTGCCAACTTTTTTTTTAATTAAATGTATTTGTATCCAGTTCAAGCATTGGGTATCTCTTTTCTTTCTTAAGTTATACTCAATGCGATCTTGTGATAATTTTTTATCCCAATATCTCTAATTTTAATGAAGATAGAGGGTTCATTTAGAGATCTTTAACATTCAAATCGAATGAGATTGGGGAGAGCAATGCGTTGACATTAAATTTTTTATGAGATTTACTCAACTCAAAGTTAGATATCTCCCGTTCTAATATCTATCTTTCATTTTAGTTATTAAATCCCTAACTTAATTAGTAGGAGATTGTTGAGAGCACAACACACAAGTATCAGGTCTGTTGGGGAAATGACGCAGAGCGCCGGGTACCAGCTAGTTAATTAAGAAATTAATTAGACTTTTAATAAAAAAATATGTTGAAAAGAACTAAAACTCGATTAGGGAAATACACGTAGAAGTACGCAACAAAAAAATACTCTTGTCTAGGTAAAGTCATGTTCCATGGAAAGCCGTGATCGCATGCCACCTTAACGTAAGATTTGGCTGTTATCTGAACATTATTCTATCTAATTTCGGACAAGAATTGTATGTTTTTGGAATGTACTAATTAAGCTGTTTTATCTGATAATCAACATGACAAATTTTGTGAGACTATTTCTAATAGCATAATGATGCATATTTTTAGAATTGAATAGAGTTCCTAAAAAGATTTTCAGTACTTGTCAGCACCCAGATGGCTACTCATGAAGGAGACTCAAAGGTTAAAAAATCGATCGTGATATTTCTTTTCTTTACAAATTTTTCCTGTTTCTTATTTATTTCGAATATCTTTGTGCACTTCTGCCATGCATGTTTCCAAAAACGAGTACACTATTTGCAATAAATAAATCGAGCCCGGGAGTCGATAAACTGCATTCAACTGAGTTAGCATAATGCTAATTTTGGAAAATGCGAATCTCTGCTATTCGAAGATAGTCTCATAAAAAAGATTACGTTTCTGGTATTAATGTAGTTTATTGAAATACTATGTTAATATTGTTGCATCAGCATCATCGTTATAAATGACGATTTTACTCTATCATTTAAGCTATTCAAAAAAATAATAATATGAAATTATTGTAATCGAATCAGATAAAAATATTCAAATTTCTCCTTCAAGTTATGTTATAAGTTACTAGCCGACGTCACATAAAAAGTAGTGTATGTCACCCGGGGATAGTGTAGGCTCCCAACGATGAAATAATTTTTCAAATCGGTCGAATAGTTTTTAAGTTTATTCGTTACATACAAAAATATAGATGTTTCTTTTTTATAATACTAGTATAGATATAGATGACGTTTATAGATGCAGATTTTCGTCTGAAAATCATGACATTTAGATTAGTCTAAATTATTTACCAATTTGATGGCAACTTGATGATCCAATGAAAGCAAACTGATTCAATCGTAACGCAAAAACATGTGCAAAATCGAATAAAAAATATAGCGAAAACATATTGATATCATCATCTAAGATACCTAGTTCTTAATATTTTCCGGAAAAAATATGTAATACGGACATCGTGTATAAGAATGAAAAGTTTTTGTGGCGACATTGGAAGAGAGCTTCCTTTTATATAATTCAACTAGTTTTTAATATGTACTTGATGCGAAATAAATACAGTTTTCCATATTATCTGATTGCTATTCAATATTGAATTGATACGTTCAATTTAGTTATATGTACAGAGTGTTTCAGGAAGAAGAGTAAATATTTTCGGAGGTGGTCGTATAGAAGAATTTCCATAAAAAATTCCATATAATATGTGACCAATTTTTATTTAATACTTTTTTAACAATCGATAAATACGCCTAGTAACCCATAACCACACGAAACCAAAAGGCATTGAACCCAGTGGTGGCAATTTTTAAAAATCTACTTTGAACGTCCTCATTTCTTTGTGATGCATTCTAACAGCTGCATCTCTGTAATACATAACAAATGGACACATGTTTTATAAAATTTTTTAAGTGAAAACTTCTTTAGTCGCGTTTGGCACCTTTTGTTACGGGAAAATCTTGTGCTGCGCGCGTTAGACGCTTGTTGAATGGGTAAAATCTCGTATCACCGACATGCTTATAGCAGTATATATCGGTAGCTATACAGCTGACGTATATGGTTTTATATCTTTTGAGTGAAATTGTTTTGTCGTAATGTTGTACAGCCTGTAATATATTTTCATAATAAAAAAAACCATTTAAACATGCATATAATTGTTTCTCATAGTGTCAATAGATGTGAAAACCCGATTGATGTTAATTTTAATTTCAACATTATGAAATTTCAAATTTTAATACTAAAAATTGTAAGTTTTCACTTCTATGGCCAGACTCTATAACTACCAATATTTTTTTATTGCAATTAGTCTATACTACCACCTCCTAAACTAGACTCTATTTCTCCCCGAAACATTCTGTATATAGTCAATAAAAATCTACTATCTGCTATGTGCTCATTATAAACACTCCATCTGCATTTGAAGTATATGAATGCGAATGAATACATAAGTTAATCATATGAAATGTTATTTAACAAAATGTTTTTGAAAGAGTTATAAAAAAAAATTGATTTAATTCAAGTACACATCTGCTTAATTCTAAAGTCAATGGGATCTATTAGACATTATAGTGGTTTTAAAGCAACTCTATTCACTGTTTTATAAAATAGTTTGAAAAATACTTATATTTTTCTAACTGAAGCGATAACGAAAACCATCTAAAATTTAATTAAAATTTAGAAATATATTATCTGCTTGTCGAGATACAAAACTAGACGAAATTATTCTTTACCTTTCATCGTTTCGTCATTTCGACTTGAGCTGCCTTGACTTTATTTATTTAATTTGAAAATGAAAATTAGACAAAATTAATAATATTCATTATTATTTTACAAAAATTTATTGTTACAAAATAAATAATTTTATATTGTTAATATAAAATGTTTGATTTATTGTAAAAAATATTATCATTTTCAGTATATTTTATGAAAAATCGAATAATATATTATTTACTTTACAGGAATATATTTGTATTCAATTAATGTATTCTTGTGTTTTCCTTAAAAGTTTAAATTTATTGTTCAGGAAAAATTCAAGAATATCTTTTTAAAAAAATGTTTTACCATTTTATTATGTTCAAAAATAAAAGAAGCAACGAATGAATATACTTCGTGCTTGGTGTATTTTTTTGTGCTTCGTTTTCGAACATAAAGCTTCATAAAATTAAGTATTATATGAAGGAAGCTTCTTGTGCTCGCAAGTAAACTCAATATATACAAAGTACAAATAAAATTGTATACAATACAGTAATAGTAATTTTCCTATGAAATATGCGCTATAAAAAATAATCTTTATAATTTTTCTTCGTGTGTGTAGTGAAAAACATTGGACTTGAGTTATGGCTGTTATGTGTTTGTATTGTTATATTACCAAACGTACAAAAATAATCAATATTTTGTATTTTCACGTGGTGTAGTAGTATATGTGTCTGTGTCATAATAGAGTTACATTAACTTGAACGGAATATACAAAAACCGTTGAGTGTAACTACATCGTCGTCTTTATACTTGAACTCAAATAAATTAAAAAAAGTATAACATCACTGTCTGTTGGAGTACACGTAAGCATTAATAATAGCTAAAACGAATTTTTTTCCGAATTCATATTTCTTTCATGTATATTCTCAAAATGTAGAATGAGCTATCTATAAACAAGACAATCAGGCTATCTTTAATGTACTATACAATAAAAAAGCAATTTTTAAAATATTATTGAATTTGGCATGCACAATCTGGACAAAAAAGATTATACAAACCCAATTCAATAACTTTGTCTTAATTGTTGTTTTAATGTCTCATTCTAACATTAAGAGTTCTCTCAAGATTATCCATTAAATCAACAAACACAAAAGAACCGCTCACTGCCTTTTGTTTAATCAATTCAGGTTAGAATCTGTCGTAATAGAGTCAGTTTAATGATGAGGTCATATAATTTTTTTTTTTTTATATCAGAACTTCATATGGTAAATATTAGTTCAGTAAAGATAGGTAGGTATGCGTTCGTTGTTATAATCATATATGCAAATAAGCGAAAAATTTTCAAACAAAAGTCATAGAAAATAGAATTTTACATTTAAAAAAATAAAGTTTTTACTTATTTATGGCAAAACGAAGCTGGCGTCAACTGGTCAGGGAAAATATGGCAAACTTGAAATAAATGATTTTTAAACATTAATTTAATTTTTTTTAATATTCATAATAATATTAATGAGTTCTTGATTTCATAATTATCCGATAATGATTCTCACTCATGAACAAATCACTGTTGAGGACTAGAATGGGAAATCATTTAAAAAATGACGAATGATTATAGTTCATATTTACAAAAATGGTCTAGAAAAAGTCAATATAAGACCTGGAAGAGTCTAAGAATTTCGTTCTTGATGTATAGTAGACAGAACTCTATCTTTCTAGAAAACGTTAAGATATTTTACTGTTATCTGCCAAAAAATTGCTAAGACATATATTTTGAAACAATTGGTTTATTTATTTCCAAAATTTTCATGTATGACATCTTTCGTAACATAATCGATAAATATAATTCAAAAATTATAAATCCATAAAATGTGAAAAACTAAATTATATTTGAAGCTATCGAAATATTTCTTGAACCCATATAATTTCGAAAATCATTTAAATAAAAACAAATTTTATTTTAATAATTAATAATAGTTTCTAGTGCCTAGTAATAATTGTAGAATAAATGGAAAACTATTTATTAGATTTACATAAAATTTTAAAGACATTATACTTAGAGAAAATAAAAAAAAAATTTTTTTTTTGAAAATTCTAACTGATTCTAACCCCCAAATGTGAACAAGGCTTTAGTCGGTAAAAAAAATGGGTGTGTGTACTTATGTACGCACGTCAGACGTTATACTTCTTTGGCATCGTTAAAAAACAATTTTAAATTGCATGCAAATAATTAATTACAATAAAATAATAAAAGGACTGGAGAAGGATAATCAACACAGTCAATAAAGCTCAGTTTAAATTTGAAAAATTAAATAAATAAATACATTCTTTCTTACATTAAGTGTAACATAAATCATAACAACAGCTTCAACCTGTGAATTTTGTGTGACTATGATGCACGCGAAACTTAAAATTGCACTCTTATTTTATAGCGCGCTTTAAGAATTATAACTTTTTTGCACCTTTTGTTTGACGCCAACAGTTCAAGAATACAAAATTCATAGTTACCTTTACTGAACTATGGCATTGTATAGTAAAAAGTATACAATATATTATTATTATTTGCAATAAAAAAATATAAATAAAACGATTCAATTTGAATTTTAAATTTATGCATTATTTATATATTTAAACAAGAAAATTCAATATTTTTTTTAATGGAATTTTTATCATCTGTTTTTCTTTTATCTAAAAATACAATTTTATTTTATACAAAAACAAAAACAATGAAAAAGAAATGTCCTTTAAAGAAAGTCCTTGTAAAGTGTGCAGCACACAGATGCGCGATGGTGGATCCCTTATAATGTAGATAGTTAGTTGTGATTTATTGTCAAATATTATGTTGAACAATAAATTTTCCAAAAAAGTATCGAAGTTCCTGTTACATTATTTAGTGTTTTGTTCTTGTGCAAAAAAAACAATAATAAATGAAGAAGGGTTATGAACTTTTTAACAAATCTTTGAGCACGTAAAAAAATAGTAACTGCGTATGTCCTGAAATTAATTTAAAACTGGGCAAACTTGGAGGAAAGTAATAAATTGATTTTAGTCAGGTACTTTTTGTTTTTCCAGTACTTTATTATATTTAAGAAACTTTTTTTTTACATTAATAGGGTTAAAAAAAAACAAACTTTCAAGTTCAATAGAAAACATATTTTATTGATCATACCAATCCAACCATTTATTTGTTTTATACAGATCGTTTTTCGCATACTTTTGGCATACGCAAAACAATGTTAAAATATACCAACACAGTGAACAAACGCAAAACAGTTTAATGGCATCAAAAACGGTGTTAAAAATTCCCTTGTAGATTTTCGTGAGTTAATTTGCCGGTTTTTTTTTGTTCCTTCATTTTTACCATACCAAAGGTGTTATAATTATATAAAACGATTAACTAATCTAAGTTTTTCACGTAATGATAAAAAATCTACTTTTATTGAAGTTTAAAACTGGTTCCTGACTGAAATTTAAATACATAAAAAATAATTTTCTTAATAAGAATTAAATATTTCTTTATTTGAAATGAACTACCAAAGCTCTGTATTGAAACTCAAATAAAAATTGAAGTAACACTGATTTTGTGTTAATGATTCAGCATATTTTTTTTTGTTTTTGCAGATAATCTACCTTAATTTTGTGTGGACCGTTTCGAACACTTAAATAGTATTAATTTTTCATAAAATTTTTTACTTAATATATACAAAATTACAATTGTATACATACATATAAATATATTACACTAATACATAAAAATTATGTACTATCCTGCATTATTATTTTAATAGGGCACAAACTTTTTTATCACTTCAATTGAAGCGTGTTTACTTACACGAACATAAATTTGAAATTATTCTTTAAAAATTAACAAAAATATGGTTTTTCAAAATTCTTTCTTAAACAAAGAGGGTAGTAGATTTGTATAAATGACGTCACACATGTTCATCACCATAATGATTATACATGAGGGTCATTCTACAATATGAGGTCCTATCGATGGCCATAGCACTTATATACACTTTCCTTCAAAATTTTAGTTAAATAATGTTAGTATGCACAAATGAGTTGATTGTGAATAAAAATGTTATATAAATTACATTAATATTCAAAAATTTTGTTGTGCGATTTTTCTATAGAAAATAACCGCTTATTGTAGAATCACCTATACGAAGTTTTTGCATTAAAGGAATGGAAAACATTATAAGAGATTATAACTTTTCGATTTTAATTTAATTTTCAAAATTTGCTTAGTTTCAAATGTAGTTTCACATTTTGATGAAAAAAATAGCTAGTTTTTTTTTTATTGCATTTTCCCTATTTTGGAAATACCAAATGTATTTCAATATTATTTTCCATATGCCAAGAGACACGATATACGTTCTGTATAATAGTTAATATTTATTTTTCCGCATTTTCACTTGATAGATATTCATGTGTTGGCATAATAATCAGCTTAGAGAAAAACTTCAGCGGTAACATCTTTTTGAAGTTTTCTCATACATGAATCTCTATTCATCATGTGTTATTTAAGTTATCATAACAGAATGTTTTGTACTTTAATAAGCTTAATGATAGATGAGTGGCACGATTCGACTTACGATGTTGCATACTGCAGCATAGCGTGAACTTATTGTTACTTTTCTTGAGATCAATACTTTACACAACGAAAGAAAAATTATATGAATAATGCCACGAAACCATTACGTGTTTGTTCAAGAATTTAAAACAAATTACGTACATTATTTTAGTAAATTTTCAGTTTCTTATATTTTTGGTAAATATATTGTTGTAAAAGTCTTATGTAAATAAATAATAGCCCAAACAATCAGGTAAAATATAATTGTTTTACTCGTCTACAAAAGATCGTCTGCATTTTCTGGAATGCAACGAGATTTGGAAAATTTACAAAAAATGCTAATAGGCCTTAATTCGACACCAATTTTTGTTGTGGTTTTCAACATTTGCAATAATTATCTTTGATTGGATAACTTGATCTTGAACTTTAACCAGAAAATACAATTTTTCTACAGAAGATTATTATGGAAAAATTTGCGTCATTACTAAGATATTACCTAATGATGGATCATTTGAAATACGCCATACAGGAGGTGCGTAATCTGAGAAAATTCTCTCTTAGAACATTGAAAGAGGTTAATATTGTGTGAGATTTTCAAACTTTTAATTTTCAAACATGATAAATCATACTAAAATTTCTTCCAATTTGGAGAGAAACATACCAATAAAAACCAAATTTGGTTTTGTTTCCAATACGCTTCCAAATTCTATGATGGGTATTAATCGTATTAATTTTAAAATTTAACTTTATTCTAAAAACTAAAATTTAAAATGAACGCTAAGTGTGGTAAGGTTGGCATTGACAAATTCTAGAAAGAATAACTTAATTATTCTCCTAAACCTCCTTTTATATTCACATTTTGTGCATTATTTTCTTCGACATCCATTAGAAACTGAAGATTTAAATAATTTTAAAATCAATAGCTCATTTTCCTGTTTGTAGAGGAAATTTACTAAAAATTTTGTTTTTAAATCAAATATTTAATATATATCATTTATGGTTATTTTATTTATTTATTTATTTTTTTTTTTAAGAAATAAATATGTTTTTGTACAAAATGTCCGAAAATTCAAAGGATGTACTTACTTAATTTTCAAAAATTTTAATTGTAGAAAAGCCAATAAGGTGTTTGCGGTTTGACAATAAATTTTTAATTTTTGTCTGTGGACTGTTCTTCTATCTTAAATGATTCAAAAGTTCATGAATCCAGTGGATCCAATGAACCGATTTAGCTCATTCACGAACTTGATCTTACTTTTAAACCTAATATACTTCACCAAAATTTTCACTCTCAATGTCAATTTGTTTTTGAGTTATCTTGTTCAAGGACGAACGGACTAATTAGATAAGTCTATGAACACCTATAAAAAAATTGTTTTTGCGGTCAATATTTTACAATTATTATATTAATAATTTTCTAGCGTTACAAAATTTTGACTAAAATTAATATACCCAGACATATTAGGAATGACAAGTATAAAAACGCTGTATTTTTAACCTTATTAGGCAAATATGTCTATATCAGCTATTCACAACAATTGAATATACTCTTAGGTCGTGTACAAAATGGGAATTAATTCGTTAAGTCATTAATCGTTAGCTTACAATTTGCTTAACAGATTAACTTTTAAGTTGACTCTAAAAATTGTTAACGCTCTTGTGAACTGCCGTTAATTTAACGTAATTAGTATGTCGACATTCTGTTAAATCAACATTTCACGTAAGTCGATTTTCATTGATATAAATTTTGAAGATACATTTAAAGACGAAAATTTTTGAAACATGCAGTAACTACGTATAATCAACAAAATATTTTTGATTAATTACATCAAATTAAACCTTAAACTTTTGTTAAAAACTTTTTGTTAATACGAACGAACATCAAAAGATATTAAAAATTTAATAATAAATAACCATTTTTTTTGTATATTTTTTAATTGAAAAACCAGAATAATTAGGTAAAAATTATTTTTATATAAATATATTTTTTATTTCATGACTGAAAAATTCATTTGATTTATTTTTATAAATAATATTTAACGAAACAGACATTAAGAGTCGTTTCTTTACCAAAAGAAATATGAATAAATTATTTATTTAAAAAAAGTTTAAATAAAATATATTACGACATATTTATGTTATTATATACGGACGGTGTAACTGGTTTACTTACTTCGATGTCAGTTTAAAAAAAAACTAAACTTTTTTTTTATATAAAATACATCAGTCAAGAATGATTACACCATAGACTTATGAGTATAATACTAGATAAATAATGATAAATAATGCTTCTTTTTTTATATATTTTTTAATCCAATGTAAAGAAACACACAGTGTTTATTGTATAAGTTTTCTTTTTTTGTGTTTAAAATGATTCACCGTTGTGGAACGTAATTGTAGACAGGATTTTTATTTTTAAATTCCTTTCTTACCATTATAGTTTTTTTATTTATTTTTTAAACTGTAAATCAATTTGTTAAATAAAAACAACCACAATTTTTAACAAATTCAATACGATTCACTCAAACTCTTTTGAAATAAAATGAATGGTTTATTTAATTTATTTTTTAGTTTAAATCTTTTCCGGCGCTACATTGAACTTACAAAAAAATAGTTTCGTTCCTTTTGTTGTTTTTATCATATTATTTAGCCATTTTTTATTGTTTTCAAGTTATAATTTCTTTATAAAATATTATAATAAATAATTTAGGTGCTGAAGAAGTCCCAATAAAAAGGACGAAACGTCCAAATAATGGTTTAAAGTTGTTTTTGTCACTCCGAACGTCCTCTTTCACTTTAAATTTTATTTGAATGAGAAATTTCATTAAAATCCGTTGAAAAGTCATTCTTGGACCAACTAACTTAAAATTTCATATCTGAGAAAAGAGATAAAACGGCTGAGTTAAAATAAATGGTAACTACATCCTTAACTAGCCTGGAGTTTTGTTTTTGAATAAATGTACGTCTGTAAGAAAGCTGACGACAGACTAATTTACATGTTATTTACACAAAAACGAATAAAATAAAATTAATATTGAGGGCATTGTAAAATGAATAAATACAAAGTTGAAGAACAAGAACGAACGATATAGATAATAAAAATACAAACGCTTTAGTGTTAATTTAAGGTCTGTTGCACTCATTTTACTTAACATTCATCATAATTATAATAAATACATCCAATGTAATTTTATTCTATTTTATTTTTATCGAATTTCCTCTTCAACGTAAATGGGCTCTTGGATAAATGACCAAATAAAAAATTGAAATAGAATATCATTAAAAAAAATATAAAAACCGCCTTCAAAATAATGAACACCAATCAATCAATTTTATAGCTATGGATGTAATTGCCACCAACTTCGAAAGATAATTGAGCACAAGAAAATTATTTTTAAATTTAAAATTATTTTTTACTTTTAAGTTTATTTATTTATTTATTTATTTTTTTTGAATGCGGGATTTAGAAAATTTTTTATTTTTTACTTTTGAGTGTTGTATACAACTACGAAAATTTTTTTATTTGGATGAAATTAAATCACTATAAAATACTGTTTACCCGTTCTCTCCCCTAAGAGACCAGGATCAGAAGTTACCTAAACACGGTACCATCCTTGAGATATATCCTTTTTAGAATAATCGGCTCATAAACGACGAAGCTATTTGCAAAGAAAAAGTTTTTTCGATTAAACTCGTTGACAAGATCTCTATTTTTAATATCAAGATTGTGTTCGCTGATTATTGTAGTATTTTTATTTGTTTGCGAAAATTGAAAGAAATACAATGTATTTTGAACTACAGATTGTCTTAAAGTTTTTGTACTTATTTCACTGAAGAATAAATTCGCTTAGCCAACGCAGTTTCTGCTTGATAAATGTTTTTTTTATATTTCTTGTTTAGTAAACGTATTTAATAATTTTGTTTGTAAAACAACATACGCAAAATGTACATCTTCAATTATACAACAAAATAATTCTATTTGCCTTTGTTTCTATGTAATATTAATTTTTTTCAATTATTCTGAATGTTTTATCAAGAGTGTATTTACAATTGAAAGTATATTTTGTAGTGCTCGAGGCACCGATGCGTTTTTTAGCGATTGACTTTTTTTCTTGATCATTGAATCTAAATTTCCATATTGTCTTTCAATCAAAATTATGTTCATTTTATATTATTACCTGGTTTCCATCTTATATCTCGCAAAGCTTCGGTTTTATCTATATCATATCGGTCGATACAGAGGAATTATATCCATAACTCGTAATTATAATTCGTAAACTCCTTAGATTCGCTACAATTATTTCATATTATTCGCAATACATATTATTTATTATTTCATATGTATTTATAATTGTTTAAACTGCTGAATCAAGGTATTTTATGAATGCTAATCATTAAAAGTAGTTTAAACATTTATGCTGGATTATGTGTCGAGTATCTAAACAGTTTACGCTTGATATTGTTAGAAATAAATTGTTATATATTTACCGTTTTGGTCTAAAATTTGTATTATTTTTGTTTCAGGTAAGGGTGAATTGAAATAATCATTTTATACTACATGAAAATTAACTGTAAGTATTTTTACGTAGATAATTAAAAATTATATATTTCTCCAATTCTAATATGGTAGAATTGCTCATCCCTTTGAGGAAAATCCACGAAAATACCAACTTTTGCTATGTCTGGGAGGGGGATGCGGATTTTTCGATGGAAACTTAAATGGCATAGCCACTATTTATGCCATTTAAGTTTTGAACTATGAAAACTATAATTTTCTAACTGCACCGAAAAAAAAGTTTGTTTTATTTTCTGAGTGGGCCTTCGGAGTATGGAGCAACTCTGAAGCTCCACTAATTAAGTAATTGTTTTATTTTTGTCTTAATAATGCTCTGATAGAGCATTATATGTGTAAACGGTTGTACAAGACGCTCTATTGAAAAATGAATATGTAAGCAGAGAGCGAACGATGCTAGTCAGTTGGAGTTTAGTTGTATAGTTATGACACCTATTATCGAGTGCTTGTCTTGTTGATAATAAAGTAAGAAGCAGGTTCAGTTGGTTCTGCGCAACCCTAGTAATATAGCATAATATAAACCTCAAATTTAAAATTTTCATCAGTGGGGAGTGCAAGATTTTAATGAACAAGAATATTTATTATACGTAGTCTGTTTGGACTGATTTAAATAAAGTCATTCATCTTAGCGTAAAATTTTTGTTTAAAAAAATCATTACTTGAAAAACGATTAAAATGTCTTCCGTTTACTAAAAATTAGTTAATTAAGAACCAAGTTAAATTAATTGATGCATATTATTAATCAACCAAACCAAAATGGTATACTTCTTCTATTGTTCAAATATACTTACATCAAAATGAGAGGAAACAAAAAAAGTTAATTTACAAAAATAAATTGTTATTGTTAAAACACTTGTTTTATTATTTAAATCAAGTGGTGGTACTTGTAAATATATATACACCACTATTCAAATGAAGCATATCTCCTTTACAAAATATGTATAGCCATAAGTCATTTACATTTTACAATTTTTTCTCATATTTTCCTTTTGCCATTATACATATTATTATGTTTTTTCCATATTTCTTATAAACTTTATTATTTGCGATATTTATATTTATTATATATACCTTATGTTTGTTTATCCATATGTCAAAATAGAAATTTGATTCCTTTTCAAATTTTAAATTATCCATTTTGAATTGCGGGAATATACTGTAGCATATCGTATCATTTATAAATATCCATCTAAAAATGTGTACGTAATTATAAATCTTGTTCCGATTAGTCGTCGACTTCATATAATAAACATTTTTTGTATTGGAACTTTTCTTCTATTTTTTATAGTATAAAAGTTGGGTCTGGGATCCATTGTGAGCATTGAAATACCGATTTTGCTCAGTCACAAGCTTAAACGCACTTTTTGTATTAAGAATGTGTCAGCAAAATTTCAGCACACTATCTTGTTTTGTTTTTGAGTTATCGTAATGACGAAAGAACGGACAATAAGAAATGGACTAATTAGGTGTTTCTATGAACTCCTTTACCAAAATATTTAGGTAGCAACCTTAGGCTACAATTAATATACTCTGACAAAATTATGTATGTCGAGTATAAAAATAAAATCTTATATTTTTATAAAATTTATTTATATTTTTATTTTAAAACAATATTTCTGTACTTGTTTTCAAAAAGATAATCCGATGTAATCGCTCACGTTTCATCTTATAAAAATTGTAATTATTTTCCATTTTCATTTTTGTTTATGTTTATACTTGTATTAACCATACTTTATTGTTTTGATTTTTTTTTTTAATTTTATATTTAAAACCGGAAAATGTGCCAACATTAAATTTATTCCCTCATCAATTATTTTACGCATTATATTATTTATGGTTGAGTATTTACAGGGGTAATAATATACATGGATTTAAAGTTAATAAAAGTTTTGTTTTTTAAAGAAACCTAAAATACGCATTTGAGAATTATAAATATTAACTTGTATTTGTAATAAGAGTTTCGACAAAAATAAGAGTGGAACTATGTGGAATTTAGGATAAGATTGCAATTAGATATCTTGCTGATCTCTATAGTTAAAATCAGGGTCTTTTGACAGAACATTTTCGATTATAGTCATTCAATTTTCAATATTTCATGGTCTCAGGCGACAGCATTATATAGATGGTTGAAATTGTCATAATTTTATGATAAGTTTGACTAATAATTTGATTTTGAAAAATTAAATATTTTTAAAATCGCTTTCATATAGCAAAAAATTCTCCACATTGGATCGGACATAAAGCGGCACATTGCCTAAATCCGTCTCTGATATTATTATAAAAAACTTATTCAATTCAATTTAAGTCTCATAATTTAGAAAGGTATTTCCGATTTCAAAATTCTTCTACAACATGTAAATCGATCGGCATCTAATTTTTTACGAATCAATATTTTTTAATAATTATTCAGAACTTCCCTTAACAATTTGCTAATTGTAAACTTAATCACCCCTTTAATGGTTTCAGATATCTTTGTACCTGTATACATGATATCTTGCAGTAAAACGACATTTATTTCTTCCCGATCAATGAATGTACTGGATAAATTTTATTAACTTACTTATCTTGTCTATAATATATAAAAATGTTATTATATCGTTAGAATTCCCAAAAGTAAGAAATTATCGTAAACTCAGTTAAACTGTGAGGAGAATATTAATAGAAATTTAAAAAAAAAAAACACGTTCACTATTGTATGAAACTTTTTTAAAAAGTTGTTTTGATAGAATTTATTTTTAAACCCTTTTTAGGACGCATAGAGAATATTCAAATTGGCTAATGTAAACTGAAACCATTTTCCTTATGTTTTGTCTTTACAAAACTATTCTCAAAAAATTTTATCCATATCGCATCACTAATTAACGATTTTCGCTCTCTAAAGGGAAATTTAATTTTTATTCTTTTTTTTTTTTTCCTATCTTCAAATGGTCATAGTTTTTTATGCATAGGACGAGGGCATGTGAAAGGGATTTAAATAGTTTTTATTCTTGTTCAGGACTTAAAAGGTTAATGTTTCCTTTGTATAGGGTAGAATATGTTACAATCGGAAAAAATTGTTATGTATTCAAGACAAAAAATGATAAACTGTTTTATCATATGCAGGAAAAAATGGTTCAGTTATTCAATGATCTTTCTACGACCCTTCAATAAATTATTGGATGTTCGTTAATTTGACACTTGTGAGGACAATCGAAACTTTTCACGGGATCCGTAAAATAAAGTGGCTAAATTTTTCGAATTTTCGTAGAACAAAAAAGTGTTACAATAATCATAAATAAGCCATGTACAAAATTTTAGATGGATATTTATAAATGAGTCCCGTTACAGATGTCGAAATTCGAACATAATCACTCAAATGTGAATCTCACTGTCTTTAAACAAAAACAGTATATATGCATGTATTTAAACAAATATTATTAGCATATTAAACAAAAGAGTATATCTGCGTGTGTATGGTAGTGTGTGTAATATAAGTCACACGTCTTATATATGAGTGTGTTATAATGTGTGTAATGTTTTTTTATTAATTTAATGTATTTTTTATTCATAGTTTTTAAAAAAATATTAGCATTCTCCAGCCTTTCTCTATATAACCTATAAGTATTCCAAATTTCATACTCCTCCGTCCGCCCAATTTACGTATAAAGGGGCAGCAGAACTGTATTATAATTTCCTTCCATTATACCAAATTGTAAAATCAAGACATTATTAAAAGACATTTGCTTTAAAAATTGTGATCAACTTTTGAACATATAATATGTTTTTTATGACTACTGCTCATTTTCACATTCCAAAAGCATGACATGGCTATAGGTATATAAAAACATTCAGGAAATTCTGCATTTTTTAACCAAAGATTTTAACATTTATAATATTGTATTTAAAAAACATAATTTTTATATTTATATATTCATACACATAAAATTATTTTAATAACACTCATGTGACACTCATGTACTACAGACATATACTCATTTGTTTATTTATGGTCCGATTAAAATAATCAAAAAAATTGTGATAAACTGACAATAAATCAGAGTTGAAAATTGGTACAGGTGTTCAGTTGACTATAACTAAAATGTCCAAAATTACCCATCTTACGTGTTCTAAATGATTCAAAGTAAAAATTCAGAAGTATTTTTGCATTTTTATTTTAAACGGCGAGTGTTATTATAAAATTAGTTTCAGCAAAAATTGTAGTGAAAAAACAAAAAACTTTGTGTATTTAAATGATACTAAATTTGTTATATTTCACATCATAATTTGAAACTTAGCTCAATATCTTAACAAACCTGGGAAAAAAATTAAAATTTAGTTAAAAAACGATGAAGTTTTAAATGCAGTCTTTATGGGAATCGAGACGTCTGTACAGAGTATCATCACTATCTTTATCTAATTAGGATTTTAGAACAATTTGCTTATTTTTAAAGACTTTCATAATAACTTCAGATTCTTGTTTGTGAAGTAAAGACGCTTCAATTGACGAAATTTTATTGAACAAATTCATATCAAATACCCAATGATCTACAATTTTATACTTTGTTTAACACACGTGGAATTGGTGGGCATTTTATATGTTATAATCTACTGAAGAATTTCTACCAACTTTTAGCTCTATACGACTTAAAGTAAATTGAGATGTCTATTTTGACTGAATTGTTAATTGTTTTCGAAAAACATCAAAATTTGCATGGACTTACTCGCATTATATTTTCGATTCGTGTGCCACCAGATATCAATAAAAACCGTTTCATTCTTAAGAACATTTAAATTAATTAGAATTATTTCATACTTAAGTTGACTTTTATGTATTTTAAGTTCAAACGAAGGATGTTTTTGTATTTCTCGAAAAAAAATAATTGAGGTGTCAAAGCTAGATTATAAAGTATAAATTGTCTCATTAAATCAACTCTAATAATATTCCGCACTCGTGTCTATTTTGACTTCTTGTGGTTCTCACGAATTGATTTCATTTGCATATGGAAGTTAAAAAAAATATATTTGTTTACAATGTATATTTTTTTTAAACCATAAATATTTATCTGACATCTTGAATATAGACTTTCACTTGACGTACGTAATCAACTATTATGGAAACAGAATAAATTATAGCCAAAGTGTATTTTAATCCCCTCTCATTTTCAGTTGTTTGTATGATTATGGTAAAAAAAATCAATGAGTATTTTTTCTTTGTGTACAAGTTATAGAGAAATAATATTTCAGGTATAAACTAAATCCACCATATTAATTTATTGTTAATGTTGCAATTTTTTTACATTATTTGAGATGATAAGTATCAATAATTTAATAGTTTGTTCCAATAAAACATGATTTTTACACAAAAATAATTAATTAATTTTTTTTGGTAAAGTATTTACAGAATAAATTAATTACCTTACAAACCAGTCTTAACTTTTTCTCGGCTTTTTCCATTAGCCTAGCTTATTAATGCATGGCAAAAACGGCCTGACCTTGAAACGGTACCGTATGGATAGATTGACTAATTCTAAGCAACGTTTTTTAAGCAAGTTTTAACTGATAGTCAATAACTTATTCGGGGGTGAAAAAATGAAGGAATTATCAAAAAATAGGGACCAATTTTGTTTTTGCCATAACTTGCTTACCTTTAATGTTAAGAACTTCTAAAAACAGCAAAAGATTCTTTCAAGCACTCTAAACAAGTTCTATAACTTTTTCCCTAAAAATTTGTTGTTTTTTGGATATTTGACGTTGAAACTTTCGATTTTGATGTTTGACCAAGAATCAGTTTTTTAATAAGCTACTCCGAATGATTTGTTTCCATAAAATACTTTTTATCAGAGTTATTTATGTAAAACGGTCTGAAAACGTGATACCAAGAGGCCTTTCAACTTCTAAATACCAAATGGATCCCAATATCTTTATTTTTTATATTAATATCAATGGAACTATTATATTTGAAATTTGTTAAAAAATGACCAAGGTACAAAGAAAAAAAATTATTTTGTAACCGTTAATTTCACTGTTAAAAATTCTTTAATATGAGGTATCGTAAGTTATAGGATGCCATTTAAAATTTAAAAGTTGCAGTGTCTCTGCAAGTATTTTTTTTTTTAAAGAAGTCACTATTTTGAACTAGACTGAAAAATATTAAAACGTATATTTTCTTTGAACAGAAATATACAGCCGGATCTGTTAAAATACCACCCTGCATATTCAATAATGATAATAGAAGTAGCATAAGGATTGATTCAATATAGATACAGCATAGATTATCTTTGTGAAATATTTTATCATTACCAATAAAGACGTAAAATGGATTTAGTCCGTACATCCTTTAACATTGAATCATATAATACCCCCAATAATTACCAATCATATAACATTGTATCAACACCAACGTACATCGTCTAGGTATATTACTTATTCATAGCATGGATTCTACGAATATATATTGAAATGGATAAACTTATCAAATACAGACGAGATAATTGTTATATAAGTAATTGTTTACTGGAATTTGTTACGAAATATTTTATTTTATAAAATCTATTTCCTGTTGTTTTCAAGATGATCGTTTTATTTATGTAATCCAGAATTGGTTTTAATTAATCGAACGTTTCCTTAATCGTTTGGGTTTTTCCGATGATCTCCTATTCTTTAAATGAACTGAAAGTTTAGGAATGTATATAAGGTGGATTTATGTTATAAAATTCATTTCCACACAATTTGGAAGGAATTTATCTCCACAAATTGAATTAGGAGATTGAAAATTGGTATGTAGGTTTAGCTTATATCAAAACTGAATCTTTTGTGAGTACCAAACTCCCAGCCACAAAACTCCTAGGTAAAACGAGAGCCCATTTCTAAGCCTCCGCTGTTTATCTGTCTGTCCGCCCGTCAGCCACCAAGCTGTATATCATGAACCGTAATATTTTTTATCGCATTTCATATCTCCGTAGACATTCCAAATTGATTTTTGGTCTGTTTTTCTTTCTTTATCATTATCGTTATGCTGAAAAACAATGTCGGATGTTTTATCTTCCTCAGTGTACCCTATTAATCGTACTCCACCGATTTCAATTAAACTTTTTAATAATGTTTTCAAATTTATTGACGACTTCAAATAAATTCCGAATAGACTGTAAAAAACTTTTTTATAAAAAATCATATGCCTGCTTTTACTTTCTAACTGAAGTTACATTACATAATTTTCAAGTCAGTCTTTTGATGTAGAAAACATTTTCAGTCTTTTTTCTTTCGTCTGCATTCTTATAATTAATTCTCTGTTCTTTCATCTTTATGGTTTATCATAAATAATTTTAAAAAAATCAAATTTGTTTCGTAATGAGCCACACGATTGCTTACATTAATTAAAACCTTAAAATTATTCCTAAATAATTATATATCGAGAAGTACATATGGGCTATAATTAAAACTATAATTATTCATAAAATTAAAAATCTAATTTTACATACAAAAAAATCAATTAATAAATTTTTTTATGGTTTAAGAACAATTATTAACTATTGGTAAGCACGCGTATTGTATTAATTAAACAATTAATTTAATTAGTTATAAAATTGATGTGGTAATTAACTACAGGTTGGTGCAAAAGTAGTCATTTTATTGAAAAATATTTGTTTTTTATTTTTTTCAATGACATTTATTAATTTTGTTTTTGATTTGCAAAAAAACCTTGGTTCAAATTATTTAAATACATATATTTTAAATCAAATGAAAATAACAACTAACCATGTGTTTGAATGTCATGTGTTTGGACTATTTTTAATTAGCATTCATAAAATACTATAAATATCCTATATATAGCGTTATATATGATACAGGAATAATATTAATATAGTATTGTTATTGTTTCCAGAAAATAAACATTTTGTGTATTTGAACTTTTATTTTATCTTTTATAGTTTAAAAATTGGGTCAAGAATTCATTGATCCCAATATACCGATTTCGATCATTCACGAACTTAAACTCACTTTTTATGTTTAGAATACGTCACCAAAATTTCAGCTCGCTATCTCTTTTTGTTTTTGAGTTATTGTGATGACAGACGGACGGACAATCGGAAATAAACTAATTAAGTGTTTCTATTAACACATATACCAAAATTTTGTTTGTGCGATCAATATTAGGTAGCGTTGCAAACTTTATACTAAATCGAATATAAAAAGTAAAAAACAAATTATTTAATAATATCTAATTTTATACAATTGAATAATTTTAACAACATTGAATGTATTCAAAATCCATTTATTCAAAGATATGTAATTGGCTTAAAAAAGAATATTGTACAATTTTTTTGTATTTCAGTGAAATTAGAATATTTTAAAATTTATAATATTATATATAACATATTAAAATTTAGCTTATTTATAAATATGCAACGAAAATAAAAAATTAAATTTTCATCGAATAACTAATATATTTTCCGTAACAAAAAATTACCTTGTTATGGAATGGAATAGGTATTAATTATTCCATAAAAATATAATTTTTTTGTTTTTGTAGTATATATTATTTATTATTTTGCAAAATGAAATACTAAAAAGTTGCACAATATTCTTTTTTAAGTCAATTACATTTTCAATGGATTTTGAATGAATGTAAAAGTAGTTACAATGTTATTAAAATTATTCAATTGAATAAAATAAGTTATTATTAAATAACTTGTTTTTACTTTTTTTTTTTTTTATAAAAAATATTTCTAATATAAAAATAATTTGAGATTTAATAAGATTGTTTCAATCAATGCATAAACTTTGCGAAGAGGTCCGGAACAGTGCGGAAAATATCAATGTTTAATCAATCGATTAGTAAATACCCAAAAAAATTCAAAAAATTTTCCCAGTTAATTTTGAATTTTATTTATTAAAATAAATTGGTTTTTTCCAAATTGATTTTATAGATACCCATTAAAACATGAATTTGTAAAAAATTGTCTATCAAACTAATCGATACTTAAAAATCGATGTCTTATTGTAGGGCACGTCCGTATTGTGTATTTTTGGTTATTTTAATTGTACATATTCGAGATAAAAATTCAGAAGTTGAAAAAATTGAATTTCAAATGAGTGATTTTTACATGAGGCCTCTCTCGAATGACTTGTTGCTTTGATGTATACTCGTGGAATAAAAAAATTACCTGAATCTTCCATGCTTACTTAAAATTATAAAGTACACTAATTTTATGATGGGTGAATATTAATTCTGATAAATAACTTAAAACAACGTAACAACCGAGTATAATGTTTTTAAATAAGTAACAAAAAATGAAAATACGTAAAAGTATAACATTTTTTGATTCCACAAGCATACAATGTTTCGCAATCGTACAAAATTAATGATTTTTATCTCTTCGCTACAATGTCAACAAATTGGATCCTTATTCTATGGACTCAATTTCAACCCAAATTATTTTCACATTATTATAAAATAATTAATCATATATTGAATTTTAAGTTACACTTATTTGACATTCGTGAAATATCTAATAGCCAATTATATCTTCCAGTAATCTTCCATCAATCTCATTTTTAAATGAAATGACTCACTTCCAAATAAGTTCTATAAATTCAAATCCAGTTAACAATAATTTTTTTCTTTGCATCTTAAATTGCAGCAAATCTTGGGACCATTCCTAATTATTCAGATTTCAGGTAGAGATTTTATATCTGCGTAATTTTACGAGCGTACACAAATGTCACTCCAACGTAAATATATTTTGGAAACTTGAGAATATTGTTAATAATTTAACTTTGATAGGAATTTTACCAGTTTGATAGCTATTTTATTCAAGTTTTGTTTATATAACAAACATAAATGTTATGAAATTTGATATTGTATTGTAATTTTTTTGTTTACTAATGATATTATATTTTTTATTATGAATCTATTTTTATTATTTTAATCAATTATAAAGCACAAGGTAAAATACTAAAATACCACACAATCAATATTAGGTTCTATTATTGGCTCTATTGACTAACAAAGAACAATTCCATATAATGATCCATCAAGCTAATTAAAATATCTAAATTAAATTTAATGGTAGAATCGATTAAATTTATTGCATTTAATTTATAAATTTAATGTGCGATTATGTATTATTTGAGGGGCATCGAACTTGCCGCTCATTTTTAAATAAAGGAGACACAATATGGCAAATTGTTAAAATCACAACTGTTTAGATACTCAACACATGGTTGAGTATCGATGTTTAAAATATTTTTAATCATTAGCATTCATAAAATACACTTGAATATATACAGTTATAAATACATATTCATTAACAATATGTATTCTAATTATGTCTTTAGCTATAATAATTGTAGCGAATCTAAATAGATTGGACGAAAAAATGTTTAGAACAAAAGTTTTGTTTTTAATTATTTATGGTTCAAAAATTAGATAATGGATCGATCATTGGATTTAGCTTATTCACGAATGTTTGGCCCAAAATACTTATCAAAATCTCAGCTCACTATCTTTTATTGTCTTTGAAGTTATCTTAACGGCCGGGCAGACAAACAAAAATGGACTAATTTTGTTTGAGACCTCAATATTTTCTAGCATTACAAACATTAGACTAAATCTATTCAAAGGAATTATTAAATAAGGGTACTTTTAAAATTAGAGAATATTCATTGGATTTATATTGGAACCATGAAAAATATAATATAATCAGAAACTAAATGATTAAATTATTTCCAAATATTGCATTGGCTCCAATTATTTTTAAGTAGACAATTTCAAATATTGTTTCGTTTAACATTTGACTCTCAACAAAATTATAGACATAGAGCAATAATAATTTTAGTTAGGAATATTAATTATTATTTGTATTTCAAATGAAATCATGCACCTATCTACGTCGAAATATAATATTATTATTTTCAGTACAATGCTCTCTGTCTGTTCTTGGAAAATTAATTTAAATAAATATAAAATATATTGTATACTCATTATTCATTTTCTACTAGCTGTAATACTCGACGCATATCGAGTACGTTCAAAAACTTTCTTAAACATAAAGTATGCCAATAGAGAGAACATGCAATAAAAAAAATTTGCTATTTTACCCATCAAAATGTGAAAATAGGCTCAATGCCAAACAAAATTCTAAAATTAAATTACAATTAATTCAAAAACATATAAATTATAAGCTCTTAAATATTATTTTCCATCTAACTCTTGCAAAAAAAGTTTTATGTGTGATTAGACGATAAGCGGTCTTTTTCTATAGCAAAACAATTTTAGAACAAATTAATGTAATTTATATAACATTTTTATTCACAAGCAACACATTTATGCATAATAACATTATTTATCTTAAATTTTGAAGGAAAATGTATATAAGTACCATGGACATTGATAGGACCTGTAACCGTTTAATCACCCTAACGTATAATCACTATGGATATGAACCTGTATGATGTCATCTATGCAAATCTACCCCTTTGTTTAATTAAGAACTTTGACTAAGACTTAATAGAACAGTCTGTTGTTATGTTTCTACATTTCTACTATCAATGGCTTCTCCATTTGTGATAGTATTTTTAATATGATTATTAAATTGTTATTATTTTTAAATATTATAATTAATATTTTGAAAGTCTTCTCATGAGAATGAGAATTTTAAAGTGTAACAGAATTGTTTAAAGTGTTTTTAAGAAGTGATTATAGATTTTTAAATGTAAGATTTCATAAGTTTTTATTTGCTTTCCCATACATGCACGGTACTTCAATGATTCAATTCTAAAATAATACTCCGATAGCTCCAGCACATATCGATATTTTTAACGTATAATCATTGAATTTTGATCCAAAAATTGACGTTTGATCGAATTATATTCGCCTGATTCTATTTTAACTCAATACATCTCTCTTAAAATTAATTTAACATATTTAACAACAAAAATCAATTCTTCATACGTAATTTGAAATCAACTAATAGATAGAAGGAAAGTTATGGAACATACGTACAAACACTTGACTCATATAATAATGTATTAATATGATTATGAAATATACATACATATATATATATATATATATATATGTATATATATATATATATATATATATATATATATATATATATATATATATATATATATATATATATATATATATATATATATATATATATATATATATATATATATATATATATATATATATTTTATTGTGTTGTCCATATTGCCATTTATCTGTGTTTTGAATCAATAATTTTTATAGTGTCTATACATATTTGTTTAAAGAACTTGATACATTGGAAAAATGTATTTTTTGTAGAAAATTTTAATTTACAAAATATAGCGAAAGTAACGAAAAAAATCATCATCGAATTGAGAATCTTGTCTTGACGTTTGTTAAAAATTGCGCCCCAAGTCTTTTACATAAATATAAAATTATAAAAATTGCTATTAATCTAATTTATTACCAATTCAATTTTACAAAAAATTATGTTGAAATTATGTTTATTTTTATTACATAAAGATTCAATCAAAATTGATCATATTCTACATAGAATCTATTGCAAAAAATATGTTGCCAGTTTCAGGTAACCGAACAGTAAAAATTTTGAAAATGTGGCCTACAAAGATTCGACGTTTTACCAAAATAAATGTGCAATAGCATATACTTTGTCTTATACCATTTACGACATAAATTAATAATTAACATAAGTAAATTAATTCCGTATATACGTCACAAATTAATAATTTATACACGTAAATTACCAACTAAATTATTCTATAATTAAGTAATATACACTCTAGAGAAGGAATCAATACGGAGTGATTTAGAATTCTAAATTTAGAATTCTATTCGCCTCGATAATTTTGGGGGTATCAAGCCGTATAATCGTTGGAGATTTTTAAAGTTTGTAATAAAATACGATTTGGAAAGAAAATACAAAATTTGGAAAGAATAAATAAAAACCTTCAAGAATTTGAAACATTTCGATATTTAGCTCTATAATTTTAAACATTAAATGTGTTTTAAGTAATGTTTTAAATAATAACCTATAAAATAAATAACTTTTGATGATTACCTTTTAGAGGTAAGTAATCTTTATTTAAGATAGATATTAACATCAATTATAATAGCTAACTGCAATTAATATCGATAAAATGAAAATGTTGGTATATAGTAAGCATTTGACACAGATTTGAGTGAATGTAAATCTAATAAAATATACATTCATATACAACAAACAACATCATAAAACACCACACATGAATAAAACCAGTTTTATTATAAAAGTTATTATTTATTGTTGATTAGAATTAAATAATCATTTAAAAAGATGTTCTATTTGAAACTTGTACTTGTAGGTTGTTTTATCTTCACCTATACCTATTAATGTATTTCTAACGATATAAGTAGTAAAAATAATTTTACATAAAATTTTGGTAGTTTTCAACGATACATAGTTGTAAAAAAATTTAAGTATTAACCGTCTGTGTCTGCTGCAATAAATTTTCAAAGTTGTCAACACATAGAGGATAGTAATTCATCGTTTGTACTTATTTTTAAATATTTATATTTCGCGTTTCGGCTATAGAAAATAACTTTACAAAAAAAAAACTGGATATATAAGCCTAAATAAGATATAATATCTGTGCTGTTTACGAGAAAACAATAAGAAAGATTAATTTTTCGCAAATATTTAGTGTAATTAGGCAGTGAATTGTACAATCGGCATCGTCGACTTTACGAATTGTATGGAAACAATGTAAATAGCAATGTGTACTGACTGAAGTACTATGCACACAGATTAGCAATGTGTGATAGTGTTTGACACAGTATTAGATTTACTTCACCAATACAACTACTATTGTTGTGTTCTCTCTCATATCTTGAGAAATACCTTAATAAAATTGAAATGACTGTCTGCTTGGATGTATAATGTTTGCACTCATCTTGAAAAACTTATCGATAAAAGTCTTTATGAAATACACTTGGTTTCTATAAGCTTATTACATCATTAGATCAGTTTCTTTCTTGGAGCCCGTAAAAGTTATAATTGTCCCCACAAGTTTGAAATCATCGGAAATTTATTTTTTTGTTTTTGTTACATCATTAAAAGCCAAATACAAAAACCTGTGACAAAAAAATGTGACAAAATGGAATCTCTTTTGTGCGACAACAACAAAATTGAGCTATTTTTACAATCAGCTTTTTCAGTTTTCATAATCATATTTATCCTAATTACAAATTTTCAAAACATTTTTTATAAATGATATGATATAACATAATTATAGGCTCCCAGCCGAATATAGACTTAAAAATTAAATTAGTTGAAATACATGCACAATTATTTCCAGTTGAATTGGTTAATATTTTTCGTAGTTTATAATAAAATTATTCTAGTGTATAGAATGAGAAACATGTTATGGATTCATTAAATAATTAAGAGTTGTAGAATAAAAGTATATATATATATCCACCGTAATTAAATAATTCGTTCAATTGTGTACGAAGTAAAATTTATTATAACGATGAATTCTACTAAATACATTGCAGATTAGATAAGAAATCCTATAACGTAAAATGTGTAATTCAAATTTCATAATCCTAATTATAATAATTAATTGCACAAGGTGTTATGCGTAATGACATTTATGTTCATTATAGTTTGTAGTATAAAAAACTACAAAATAAATTTTCAATAATTAAGCATCCAATGTTTGATGTTATTGCATTAAGTTTAATGTTTCATTTGAAAAAGATTTTTTACTTTTGCATATTTCTATTTTGCATTTATTTTCGTCTTTCATTCAGTAAAATTGTATTACAAGCCCAAATTCAAAAGTTGCTTCGTACTACTTAGTGCTACAACTTTTCCTGTACGAAAATTCTGTAAAGTGATTCATTTTCTTTTTTTAGCCTATAAAATTTTCTGTATCGCGCATATTGTCTTAATGTTCTGCTTAGAACTTTATGAAAATGTTAGTCCCAGTGAAGTCATTACTGATGGCATTTTTTGTAAAGAAAAAAATGTTAAATATATTTAAAAAACCCAAGAAAAATAAAAACTTGAAAGAATAAAAATATTAATTTATTTGTGTTTAAAAAATATTTTTTAAGAAGTACTAATATCGTATATAATTACGTAGTAGTTATAATATATCTTTCAAAAATAATCTTTTTCGTAGAATTTATATAGGTAACTTCAATATTTTAAACTTAAATTACATAAGTAGGTACTAAAGTATATATTTCATACAAAGTTGATTCAAAAGTAACTAAACACATATGTACAGCGTGCAAACCGACTAATTGCGCATTTTTATGATAAATATGTATATTGAAAATAGTAAAATAATTTATTCAAAACTTTTTTAATAGTATTTATATTTTTTTGTAAAAAGCTTGTTTTCTAAGAGTGAAAAGTCCCTCAAAAAACAATAATATAGACATTATAAAAAACGAAATAAGAAAATGTATGTGCAATTTTTAGTTATGGAATTTTATAATATCATGATAATAATAAATAAATGTTTAAAGCCATAGATACATTAATGTTCGCATTTTTATTAACTGATGAAAATATTGTGATTTACTACTGATTTACCTTCTTCGGATGCTCCTCCAAAAAAATAATCAATTCAAATTTCATCGCTACGCTTTAAGATCCAGTTTTAGATGTTTCATCAGAAATATTAAAAATATTTTATTACAAACATAAAAATATCCAAACGTAATTTAAACATGGTAACACAGATATTTGTTAAATGATATAATAAGTTATTAACTACTAACATTTGTTTAAAGGAGATTTATACATTTTTTAGACTGATGATAATTTTTAAGACTGATTTGGCACTATATAAAATTATCAATTTTTGAGAATCCTATTAAAATTTTATTTATAATAATTATTGCAGAAATGTACCTTATCATGTTTTTCTGTTTAATTAGTATCTATTATCAAGTTATTACACAAATTTCTATTATCTACAATGCATATTAAAAGTATATACTTGGAAACCTTACCTTTTAATTTGAACCTTTTATTACAAATTGTTCTGTACCTTATATAATTATTTAATGTTTGGTTTTCTTTCTAAAATAATTTACCTTTTCGTAATTAATTTTCTTTATTTAAACAATTCTTGTGTTTCATAGATGTTTAATATTAATCACTCTATATAATCTAAAATATACAAAATGAGAGTTTTCTAAAATTAAACAAAAAAAAAAAATCATTATTATTACAGTTTTTGATGATGGTTACTGTAGTCTCACGGACTTATGCACTAGTGAATAATATATTTCAGTTTTTGGATGGTATTATTGTTAAATTATTATTATATTAGAATATTCTTAAAAGTCCGTCTGGCAGTCAGTCGTTAATGTATAATATGATTGTTTGTCTAATGTGCGTGATTTATAAATTACCTTCCTTGTTGTATAATACCTATGTGTATGTATATGGATGGAACTGTCTCCGTGACCGTCGCCGGCAACAATATTTTCAACTGTTTTATGTTTATTGTTCATAACAGTTGTTGTTTAACCTATAATTATTTGAATAATTTTGTATATAATATTTAATGATTGAAACTCTGGAAACATGAATTAGTTTGAAAATTTAAATCTACCTGGAAATTTGAAATAGGCGACAATTTATCAGCAATGAAAAGTTTATTAAAAAATTGGAAATGAATAAGAAAAATCAAAGAATACTAGATAAATTCAGAAACTCAAATCAAAATAACGAATCCATTGATAGTTTATAATGTAAATGAATTCCATCTCTGATTAAATGCCTGTTTAAGTCTAAAAAGAAAAAGATAAAATTTATTGTGATTTTTAAATTTTATGTATTTTTGCATTGCAAATGCTGATAATTTGATTTATAAATTTTTACAGTAATTTTTTTAATTTGTATTAAATATAAAGTGCTCTGTATTTATAGCACAGAATAGTAAAATCAATTTTACCTTTGGGATAAAGTGTTATTACTCAAGATAAACTACTTTGGAGTCATAAATATTGAAAACAATAAAAATGATTGTAATGTATTTAATTTTATAAAAACTTCCATTGCTTAAACGTTCTTTATGTAATTATTATGTATTTTATACAAAATTAATGCTGTCATTCAATATTCATTGAAAGTATTTTTCTTACAAAACACTTTTTTGTATTTCTTCAGAATGTTAAATGTTTGTCTAATTTTTGAATGTCATGTTGAAGTCTGAACGTTTTTATGAATAATTATCGTTGATAATATCAAAGAAACATCAATTGAATAGGTCAAAAATCACAACCGTTGTAGATCTGTCAAAATTAATGCTTTCACAGATTAGAGATTAATATAACGGTGGCGGCTATATTAGTTAGAAATACTCGTTGCCGGCGTCGGTCACGGAGACCGTTCCGTATATATATACATTAGAGATGCAAATGACTTTTTATCTTATATCTTTTAACAAAACTGAAAATTATTATATTTTATTAAGGTGTTTAAACAATTTTATAATAGTTAAATATTATACTTTAAAAATATAATTTATATTTATTTTTTATTCTGTTAAATTACCAGTGGTTGTCTGCAACGTAAGCTGTGTGTTATGTTTTCCCGTTGAAATGGAAAATTTTACCCCTGTAAAACGTTATCTGTACAAGTTATAACCTCTAAAAGATCCTTTCAATCTGTTACTGACAAAAAGAAGTTTTATGAGTGAATCTACGATAAATGGTCATTTTCTATGTTTCTCTTTCTTTTTTATTAAGAATTTTAAACGTCCATATTTTTGACATTTTTTTTAAATTTAAATAAATAACTTCAAATTCATGTTTGTGAAGTACAGACGCTTCAACTGAAGTCTATTATTTATTATATTATAAATGTTATGGTTAGAACATTTATTTACTAGGCCATTACTATTATTAGTATTTACTAATGATATTTCGAACTCAATTCGAAACTATGATTAAGATGTGAAAATTACTCTTGTGTCATTCAAGTTATGGAAGGAAAATTGCATGACGGGGATTAAAATTAATATTGCTAGTTTTTTTTATACTTATTCTTAAAACATTTCTTCATACTCTCCTACTTTTTTCTTGAATTATACAGAGAGTTTTTGTGATAAAAAAAAATAGTTAGGAAAAACGGCCAAACTGCAATTTCAGTATCAAATAGATAACGTCATTCTCAACCCAAAAAAATTGGCAAAATCTATCGACAAATGGTTTCAGGCTGACACAACCTAAAAGTAGAAATATTCATTTATTTTACGAAAATTTTTAAAAACTTATCTTTTTTTAATTTATTATTACGAGATTTGTAAACGATCAAAAACTTTAACTGTATAAAATAAAGGTTAAATAAATAAACCATTTAAAAAAAAAAAAAAAACTACTGTTTAAATATAACGTGAGAACATTTCCATCAATCAATAAGTTGTAAATAATTATTTTATATATCTACAAACAGAATCAATAAAATGAAAGTTTATCTCCCAAAATTTAAACATTATAGAACAAAAAGAATATTATATGTAATTAAATATCAATATAATAATATGTATATTTTAACCTTCGGCTTCGAATCTATTAATTTTGGTAATGTAAATCCATTATTAAAGATGGCTGAATATAATTGTTTGTTTAGATTGCACGTTTTTAATTTTATCTATATAAAAATATGGGTGTATCCAATTTCAGAATATTTTATTTATCATTGCATTACCGTTGATGGATGAAATACAATTGAATGAATCACTTTAGATGCACATTCTTAAATAAATTATGAACAATATCAACCTTGATACACTGCTTCAGGCAAATTTAATTACTCCTAGTTTATAGACTTGGAGTGAAATATCATGTCATTTTCTCGGCGATATATACTACAAAAATACTCTACAATAATGGACACAGATAATCCCACTAAAAATAGAAATAGGTCCGGAAGTATGAATACCTCCTTAAATGTCAATAGATACGAAACGATTTAATGACAAAATGCGTGAAAATTAAAAATAAAATTTAAAAAATGAATTTTCTATATCTGATTGTTAATCATAATTGAATAAAATTTCCTGTAAGCGATTTCAACAAAATTTATTTGATAAAAATTTATATAGGTGATTCAGGAGATTATAATACAAGTGGTGTCTTTTTGATTGACATTTGTTTTTGGGTAAGTTGAATGAGACCATACTGAAAATCTTTACTAATCAATTTCGATTTTTTGCCCCAATTTTCTAAATCAAAAATTTTTGTATTTTATAAATACGTATTTCAATAATTACATAATTTGATTCGATAATTAAAGATACGAAATTTAAAGTAAATGACTCCTTATCAGAAAGGTCAAAGAGTAATGGGCTTAGTGTTTGCACTTAAATGTTTATGCATTAATATTTTAATTCTGAAATCGAAATTAGACAGAAAGGAGAAGTTCCCAGAGAACTCTTAAACGTAAGACGACATTGTCATAAGTTCGTTTGTTACCACTACGTTTAGAAACAGTAAGGTGAAATCAACAAGATTTCCATTTATCAGAAAACTAAATTCAAAAATGTGTTAAATATGTATAAAACCAGTATTTATTTTAATTTATATTCAAAAACTTTATAATTATTTATATTTTCTTAGTTGAAAGTTGCAATTATTTTTCTTAAATAAATAATTTTGTATAATCAGACACATTCCTTAAGAATATTATATTTTAATTAGCTACAATATAAACTATAAAATTATTGTCATTAAACATTTTCTCATTTGTTTATATACAGGAGCGGATCTAGAACTGAATTTGGGTGGTTGAGGTGAGGTCACGTATTTTTTAACCAACCTCCTGTATCCGCGCTTGCATTATATCGATAGTATATTAAAGCTAAAAACGTTCAAAATAAATTAAATAAATTCTCAAAACATATAAAATTCATTTTTTAATACTATTAGACCGATATTTGGCTTGGAAAATGGGTAATGACTTTAATATGTAGAATACCGTTGAGTTTCTTTAAAATAATATCCTTTGTCTATTCAACAATCTTTTACTGCGAAATCGAATTTGATGAGGGTATTGCAATGAATTATTTATTAATAGATAGATACAATTTAAACCATTATACATCTACCTGGAATCGAGCTTGAGAGCTTTTAATTGTTTGGTACCATTCAATTGCAACGGATATACTCTGTATAATGTATAAAACTTTGTACACATTTGTACGAAAATTGGGCGAATGGAGAAGTATGAAATTTGGTACACTTATAGTTTATATAGAGAAGGATAATAGTAATATATTTTTTTTAATTATGCATAAAAAATACATTCAATCTATAAAAAAATCTGAAACACATATATATAAAAGGTGTGGCTTATATTACACACACTATCATATATACTCCTTTGTTTAATATACTGTTTTGTTTAAAGGCACGCATATACTTTTTTATTTAAAGACAGTGAGATTCACTTCTGAGGTATTATGGTCGAATTTCGACAACTATGCCGAGGCTCTAGTAATAATAAATAATAAAACAAGACTATATTTTTGTATAACCCAGACCATACATACAAACATACAAAATAGTGAGACTGAAGACAATACACATAAAATACTTGTACTTAACGACAAAATAATTTCTTCTTTCCTACCCAACTTTCAAAAAAATAGCGACATTCTGTATATTGAGGGGAAAACATATAAACCAATTACAATAAAGAGGTATTCTCTGTATTTTCTTACTAGTCAGAATATTGTGTCCCCGTGACTGAAACCCAACTCAATAAAAGTATTATTATTACTTTTTATATGAATCAGAAAAATTTGCTACAGATAACAGATATTCTACAAAAAATGAAAAAATTTAATTAAACATCGTGCGTACCCATTTAAAACAAGATTGTTGATAATTAAAACGACATGACATTTCCTCGAATACTAAACAGATAATGATATTTTTCTTTGAAATCGAATACAAATGAACATCATCATTTTATTAAATACAATTTAATATCATTTGCTTAACAGATCGTTAATAATTGCAGAAGGCATAATCAGTGAAGACATGTTGTAATTTCCTTGAATTCTAAAGATGTGTCGATTTAAATACAATCCTCGTGTTTTATAACATTCTAAATAAGCTATCAAATAAATTATTGTGAATGTTTATTCTAGTTTATTATTTTCCATTGAGTTGAATATTTCCTTAACATTATGAAAAACATAAACAGAGAAAAACATCACATGGTAACCTTTTATACTCGAATATATATTATTTTTTATAATTATAATACACAGTTCCGAAACGATTCGTTTAAGAAATGATCAGCTGTATAGCTTTAAAATGACCACAAACTATAAATAATAAAAGACAAGAAATTTTCCTTGACAATTTCTTCCATAAACTGAAGTGAAACCATAAAGCCCTTTATAGTTTTAACAATATACACCAAGCAAAAAAAATTGATAGAGTACACAGCCAAAGTATGAAATAAAACCGGCCTGGTTTTCGGAAATAACAAAATGTTTTTTTTTTCGCTTTTTTCAAATTATCTACTAAACTAAACTCTGAAGAGCAAAAAGCTTCATACAAAGCTTGTAAATATTTAAAAAGCCTTCAAATATGTTTCTACAACTTTAATTTTTTTGTTTAACCAAATATGATTCTAATAATCCTCTTTTGAAAAAGAAAGACTTTTTTGGCGTTGTTATTAGAACTCCATACTATTATTTTAAACGACATGATTCCGTAAAAGTTTGAATAATAAATATTGATCATTTTTTTCATCACTCAAATCTGACAACAAACTTTATTCTTGCACATAAAGAATCTATGTGAGGTTTCCATTTGGAGACGTGATAAAATACTTAAAACTAGAATACATAATGATTTCATCCAATTTTATTTCTGTATTCTACAAAGGATCCAATTGCATGCATATTTTTCTGATATTTAAGTTCAAAATAATCCTGCCACACTGTATTTTGGTAACGGGTAATATACCTTAATAATGATTCAAAAAAAAAACATCTATTGTATATATGTTTAAATATATATTTAAAAAAAATACCGTTATAAAAAACTTTTTTTTTTAACATGACGCGTTCGTTGACTTTTATATTTTGAATGTACCAACCTACCCATGTGATTTTATATTCATTTATTTATTTTAAATATAAGATTAAACACACTAACAAAAGAAAAGTTATCGCTTCAATAGTATAGTCTTAAGTATGTTCGATTATACACAGCTCAATAATATAAAGTCTGTTGTTTTTGTAAATTATTTAGGGAAGATGCAATAAATTTTGTTATTTTACCCATCAAAATTTGAAATTAGGCTCAATATCAAACAAAATTCGCGTACGCAATCGCGGGTACAAGCTAGTAACAATAATAAAATAATATCATTGTACGTACAGACATTTAAGAGATTATATTATTTTCATACGATTATACGTATTATATAATATTAATCCTAACAAACAGTGACATATTAATTATTTCGATATGACAGACACAGATGATTAATTTTCTTATCAAATCTTTTTCTTTTCTTTTTTTCACAAATCATCCTAAAATTACGTGAGAAGTAAGTTTTGTGATTTGTTTATTTCTTTTATGATTTATTACAATCATAAGGCTTGAACTTTTCACTTTGACCTTCATTGTTCTTTCAGTTTTTGTTGTTGTTGAATTTTGAGAGTATTTTTCATCAACAATTATAATGAGTACAAAAATAAAAAACAAACTATTTAGGTTTTAGACTAAAATTTATTTCGAGAACTCTTATATATGAAAAAAAATTGTGGGTGAAAAGAAACGATAATTTCACGTGTTTATGATTATCAAAAATGTATAAAATTAATAATAACAATTTAATAATTAATATTCATCAAATTTTGTTTTTGTTCCAGGTAAGAATCAAAGTCTATTTTAAACTCTGATTGGATACATAGAAGAAATAATGGTAATTAAGGTAACCCATATATATTTATGAATCTTTTACGGTTTTAAATTGGATATTGGATTCAATATTTACTTTTCCACGAATTTAAACTCATTTTTTAGGTTCAAAATACACTACCAAAATTTCAACTCGTTATCTCTTTTTATTTTTGAGTTATCTTCATGACGGACGGGCAGACAAACGGAAATGAACTAATTAGGTGATACACCTATATATACCCAACTTTTGTTAGTGCTTTTAATATTTGCAAGCATTAAGTTTAGACGAAAACTAATATACTCTGACAAAAATTGGTAATTGACAGAAATAAATCGCATCTACGATCGTTATTTTCGTTTCACAGTTATGGATATTAATATCCACTATTATTGACATTTATCAATACAACATAATAAATGCATTAATCATTGTATGTATCAGTTTCCAATATATCAATATCAGTCAGTACACTACACGTACGTAAACAAATAATATGCATATACAAGAATTATTTGACATGTCGATGAAATAAATTTGAAATGATTGTGAAATACAACACATCGTTAATATGTCAAGTCTAAGCTCATGATAGTAGTACGTACAATAATACAAAATAAATGAATGTTTATAAAAAATGATGATGGTATTGCATTCACATTTAGCAGAGACATCATCGTGTACAGTGAAAAGTTCGTGTGTCTGGAGAAAACATTTTTCAATTGCAATCATGGCCATAAGTTTATTTTAAAATAATATAAATAAATGCAACGGTACATGTAGATCAGGACTTAGAAGGACTTGAGTGTGCTAAAATTAAACATTTTATTATGTCAATGACATTAAAGCTTAAATTCAATTCTGTATTCATTATTTTTTTAAACAATACATAATTGTACAGTGTTAAGTTAAAATATTAAGATGAGCCATATAAAGGGGAAGGAGAAGGTATGCAGCTATGGCTGACTTTATCAAGTAACTATCGCAGTATTCACTTTATGCAAATCAAATCGAAAACCTTAGAAAATCATTGGAAAGGATAGCCGGCACTCGATACTAATGATCAAATCCCTAAATAAAAACTGTAATATTACAGCAGTCAAAAAAATTAAGTTTCCTAGTTGAATCGACACAAGATCAGAAAACCAAAGAAAAATTCATTTATCAATCAGAATGATAAAGAAGACTTCTTCTTATGAAAAGTTTTGCTCTGAACCTTGGATCTGATAAATTATAAAGTTTGGAGCTTTTTTGATAAATTATATTGGAGCTATTTAAATGATTTTATGTATGTTGGGCAAAATTTCTGAACGTTTTGTACGATAAACGATTTAGTTCCAAAAACATTCATCAAAAAAGCCGGTTTTGCGAGAAAATAACATAAATATAATTCTTAACAAATAAAGAAAATTAACAAATTTGCAGTAAATTGCGGGTAAACCGTATTTAAAAATGGCGTGTTTTAAATTTTTTCCATCATAATTCGCTTATATTATGAAAAAGCATTTTTCAAAATAATACCAAAAGGTTCAATGTGTTAAAGTTTTACCGAATTTATATAAGACAACCATTGAAATTGTTCAAAACCTCATAGTCCATCTTAAATGGAGGGGTGTCAGAATGTGCGGTGCTGTATTTTTGCACACTCAAGTCCATACAGATCCTGGTCTAATAAAATATATATTACAATTCAAGTTTATTTTTCGATAGTTTAATAATATACGCAGACAGTTAATAAGGAGTTCAATAATGCAGGTTTGTTTGTATATATTTCAATTTTATTAATTGACTCACCCGAACATTGACCAATGTTTTATTTACATGAGTAGAAGGCTTTGCAGATTTGGTCAATTATAGTAATCGCATTGAATTTAGTAATTCTGTGTTAATAGCCCATAGGATTTTCTCTAAAGTAAAACGTCTCATTTCTACGTATCCTATTTTTCTGTCAAAATTCTTGATGATTTTTTTATATTTTTCTATTTGTAATTTGTTCTTCCTGTTTTAAACTATTTTAAAGTTAAGATTGTGAGGGAAAAATTATCAAAACCTTATAGCCCATCGAAAAAGGACCGACGACGAGGGACCTAAAAATAATTGGTCCAAAAGTTGGAGTTGCAGATTCTTAATTTAATTGAGAATATCCTGTTCTCTATTTTTGCCCACTCAAATATCTCCGGATCCTGTTCTGAAGTTTGTACGGTTTTTTTATTATCGCCCTAAAAATATTTCCAGCTTCTAGTTTAAGACGAAAAGCATAGCCATGGCCAAAGAAAGAAAATGGTCAAAGGCTAAACATTTAATATGAAATTCTTTTATCATAATCATTTGTCAAATTTTACAGAAAAGGAATATTTGACTTTTTATATCTATAATTATTTTTAGTTATTCGAATAATCCAAAATTGTTAATAATTATATATTAAAAACTACACGTAAACTTATAAATTTTTGAAATAATCGCACTTACAGCTTAAAAATATAACAAATTTTAACACTACATCAGATATGACAATAATAAAATTCCTTGGAGATATAAAATGTTACAAAAGATTTTATCCAAAATTTGCTGCTTTCAAACAATTTTGTCCTTTATACTTCACAGAAAAACGTTACGAATTGATAGAATCTTCGTTTAATTGTATCTGATTTATGCGGAATCAAGATTGGTATTACATCTTGATCATTATCATTCCTCTGAGTAACTAACTGGCTAAACTTTGTCCTACTATAATAAATTGGGTCTTCATCCAATTTTTTATTTGAACTTCATATTTTCTTAGTGAATAATTTCGTGTTTTCTAACATATTAGAACTATTTTGTAAAGTTCGTGATTCTGGTTTTATTGTATGAATAAGTAACAATCGATGTTAATTTTTTGAAGTAGCTCTCGTTCTAATCATTCCACTAAATTATCTCGATGGCTGATTCACTATTTGATTACTAGAGAACTTCTAAATTATTTTTATGCATAAAAATACGAAACGTATATTAAGTAAAACAGACAATTTGTTCAATATTTATTTTTAAAATAAATATTTAGCATAAAATGTCTGTGTTAATATTCAATATGTTTTAAATTTTATCGCTATTTATAATCAAATTAAATAATTAATACTTGTTACTTGATTACTAGAATTTCACACTAACAATAAATATTTCTTAGAATTTATTCATGTATCAATTAAATATAAAATTATACGCCATATTGTCAAGCATTTTCAAATCGTATCAGTGTCGTCCGTGCCAGGATAAATTCGTGGTCTCTGTGACAATATTTTTAAGTATAATATATCAATTCGTCTTTTTTTGGTCAAACTCCACTTCCTTTTGAGTTCGACATGGATTTTTAACCAGAAAACCTTGAAATTTTTTTTCTTCAAATAGTTTTACTAAACTTGGCGTTTTAGTAACAGAATACATATTTAATGGGTTTATTAACCTTACTGTATACTTTTATTTATTAACTTTATATACTTTTTTTAAATCGGCTAAAAAAATTCACGCTAATGTTGGTCGTAATAACTCATTTATAGGTAACAGCCCTTGTGGCATAGTACCGATCAGGTCACCAAGTTTATTTTCGACCACTTTAACACATTCAGCATATCTTTAACACATTCAGCATTTCTTTCAAAAAAACTGGTAAATGATGTAATTTGGAATCAGTAATATTATTTATGCTGATAAAATTTTCCCATTTTATATATGGGTATAATAGGGAATAGGCGTGTCACCCTAACCCATTACCCATTGTTCGATTTTTCTTGATAAATTCACAAATTAAATACATTGTTTTTTTATATGAGTAACTAATTTTAATTCTTTTTTTTTTTACTGATTTATGCACAATTGTTTAAAAATGACCCAGACTTTTAAAATATTTCTTAAGACAGTAAGCAATAAAAATAATTGAACCGTTATTAACTGAACAATTTATACAGACATACATCATTTGTTTTATGTTTGTAACAGTTTTAAAATTGTAATTGTTTTTTTTTATTTTTACTTTTTTTTCTATTTTAATTACAATAAGGTATTAGAAATTTATTTATTATATTTTATATGGACTTGATTTTAAAATATTAGACCACTTCTTGTTTAGAGCAGGCGCTGGTATACCCGACCAAAAAAAAACGACACTTAAGTTTTTGCAATTATTTAAAAATATTAAATACCCGATTGTTATGTTGTGTTGAATTGTTTATCAGAATTAATTTTGGTTATCTACCTAAAACATCCATTTACATAGCATTGAAGAACACCTAGCAGAACAACTAAATTAAGAAAGAAAATTTCGTGTATTTAAATCTTTTATCTCTCATCGTTTAAAAGATGGATCGATGGGATCTAATTAAAAAAGTTTGTAGTTTTTTTACGACCTTAAACTTCCTGAGTCTAGAATATGTCATGAAAATATCAACTCATTATTATGGTTTTGAGTTATCATTATAACAGCGCGGAATTAAGTGATGCTGTGAGCACATATAACCTCATTTTGTGAATGACTTAAATATGTTCAAGCATTACAAACTTTAGACTAAATTTAATATACCCTCACATATATATATGTCATAAATATCAGGTGTAAAAATAAGTTGTGTGCAAATGCAAAATGCAAATATAAAATACAATATAGTGGTCTATAGAACATATTGACATTTTTTTTTAAATTAAAATAACAAAATATAATACAATGGACTGGCTATGTATCTGATTGATCGGTGGTTTGCGATTTATGATGAAATTTATTATTGTTATATGTTAGTCGTAGGCATAATTAAATTTAGACAAATTACCTGTGATACTTATCCTTATTCTCATCTGCCTGTCTGTCTATTTAAATAAATTGAATATCACCATTGCAAAACTAAGTACTGAATAATTGATTCTACGATAAGCGGTCATTTTCTATAGAAAAATTACACAAGAATATTTTTGAATATTAATGTAATTTATATAACATTTTTATTCACAATCAACTCATTTATGCATACTAACATTATATATCTTAAATTTTGAATCGATAAGACTTATTACCGTAGAATGACCCTTATAAATAATCACTATGGAGATGAATATGTAAGGGGTCATTTATGCAAATCTTCTTCTTTGTTTAAATAAGAGTTTTAAACGTCCATATTTCTATTTTTTAACATTTATTAAAAAAAATAACTTCATGTCCCTGAAGTAAAGTCGCTTCAATTCAAGTGATAAAAAATTTGTGGATCATCCCTATTTGATTGATTTTGTTTTAGTACTTTGGAAAACATTCCTATTATCCTTGATTATTTCTGTTTTTATTTCATTTCACGTTTCGATTTAAATTGACTGGGCAAAAGGTTTAACAACTGGGTTGAACTCTGAATGTTAACGGAGTGCGTGCGAGTAGTGAAGCCAGATGGGACTAATTATTATTAAAAACTTATTATTCCACAAATTCGGACTTGCATGTATTTGCTAAATTTGAATTTATGCGTTCGTAATATGATATTCGTATAGGTACGTATAAAACTATCCAGTCAGTCATTCGGTAATGAAGCAGCATCTGGTTACGTATCTTGTTATTATTAATGTCGATGATGGTAAATTGAAACGAGTGAACATTATTTCAAATTTGCATATGAAAAGTGATGATGGGTACACACACGTATGAATGACTCTTTTCACTATGGAAATTGTATAATATTTATTGCATAATATATAATATGATGAATACAGTATTATTATTTTTATAAAATAATATTATATATAAAATAGATACGTAAAAGTAATAGTTTTATAGTTCTTTATTTCATTTTTAGTTTTTTGTTATTATGTATTTACCTACAAAGTTTTTACAGTTTCATTCTTTAGAGACGAACTATATATGTGTTCATCTGTAAGTTTATGTATAAATTACCAAGGAAAAACTTTTACGATAAATAATACTTATATTTACAGAGCATCTAAAAAAATGGAGTAAGATCAGGGATCATAATTCACGTACTTAATATCGACCAGTAGAAGTGACAATAGTTGCTGCATATATATTTATACATTTTCCACAATTTTTGATAAATTTGAGGGTTTATTAAATTTTTGTCTAAACGATACAAAATATTGACGGCACAAACGAAATGTTACAGAAGCTCATAGAATCATTTTATAGGGAATTTATTTCAGTTTTGTTTACTAATAAAATACGATAATAATGTTCATTAGTTCTAAAATCTGACACTATATTAGCGGCGCTATCGGTATAACTTACAATTGTAAATACGAAGTGCTTAAGCAATGGATCAATAAATAAAAATCTAAAGATCTAAAATTAATAAAAACTATGTTCATTTCGCTATATATTATGTATGACTAAATAACAACCACAATAGAGGAATGATAATAAAATGAAAATATGCATTTTATTAATATATAAAAAATTGAAAAACGATTGTCTTGTGGTAAATGAAGTAGGGCAGGTTGCGATTCAATTTTATTTATGTATCTTGAAAAAACTAAATCGATAGTGCTATTGCATTTTGCCATATATTGTGCTTTATAAGTTGTACCGATTTGGCCGCAACGCTATCTATTGGTAAAAGGGAATTACCTACATTATTTTAAACATTACGTGTTCTTCATAATACGTTTTTATCCGCCATGATATGGTTAAGAAGTGAATACACCCAAAGCATGTACACATATATATCCTCGCCCAGGTTAAATCCAGGATTTTGTCTATTTGAACGCAGTATTTTTTAGATAAATTTTTCGAATACAGATTTTATAATACATCTAAGAATTTCAGTAAAACTGTAGTGAAGGGAAAAGTTATTCAAAAAAAAATTTTTTTTTTTGATTAAACGATAATGGGATTTTAAAAAACTTTGTTTATTTGAAAATATGAATAAATATTATATGTTATAAGATTTTTTTTCTTCGAATCTGTCTTTTGTTCTTTGTGTAACTTTCTAGTTCTAGGTTACAATGCAGATTTTATTATCAATATATAAACCAAATACATCATAAAATATTATTAATTTTTTATTCTTGTAATACAAATTCATCATATCTAAGGTTCCTATTCGTAGTAGTTTGTCTTCAAATTAATCAATAAAAATATTAGTAATACTATTTTTAGTTTTTGTACCTAATATTTTAAAAAATATATGAATGAAACTACTAAAATTTATATATCCTGTTTTTTCTGATAATAAATTACTAAAAAAATAAATAAAATTAGTTAAAAAAATTAAACGAATCTCACCTTAACTTATTTTCTATTACCTAATTTTTACACATCTTCCAAGATATAAATTGTCGTCAGAACCTAAATTTTGTAAAAATTTAATTAAAAATGTTGATTGAAAGTCTTGTTGAAAATCGACACAAAGTAAATGAAATAAACGCTTTGAATAAACTATAGGGTATTAACTAGTATTATTATATGAAACATTATTAATTTACTTTGATATTATTGAACGATATAAATTGATATCTTCTAGGTATACATTTTTTAGGAAAGTCGTTAAGGTATAAATGAATCAAGCACGGTAGAAGGTTAAATAGGTTGAGAGATTACGTTAATTAGGAGCGACTATTATTAACTATACTTAATCAGGATTATTGATGGGACTTGGGTTGGCGCAGCACTGAAAAAAGGTAAAATATCAATTTTTTAATTGGATGTAAAACAAAAAGAACCGTCTTCAAAAAAATGAACTAACAAGTAAAAAAGTATTTTAAATTAAAAACTTTTATAAATTCCTTGTGACGTTTAGCTAACGATAAGATTGGCACCGACTTCGAAAGGTAATTGGTCGCAAGGAAATTATTTATAGAAGTTTTTAATTTAAAATTTATTTTTTAGTTTTTAGTTCATTTTGTTAAAAAAATTTAATTTTTTACTTTTGAGTGTTGTATATAAACACGAAATATTTTTCTTTAGATGAAATTTTATCAGTAACAAATTTTTAACCAGAAAAAAATATAAACTTCACGATAATTAATAAGATACCAGCAGACCCACCCAGCACATCTAGGATACAAGTTGGCTCTATCAAGACAACTTTCCCCTTTATTTATAATAAAAGTAGTTGTCAATTAAATCAATATATTGATTTGATAGAGAGTTTTACTATTAACTTTGTACGTACAATTCAAGAGCTTAAATAGCAAACAAGCACGACATCATATTCAATACTGTCAGAAACAAAATAAATAAATAATACAAACGTGTCGGAAAATTCGAATACATTTCGAATATGGAATTATAATTGCATACCTGGTATACATAATAGGGCATTTATCGATTAATCCAATCATATAACCAGAAACATGTTTTGTTTGCGAAACAAAATATAAGCCAAGACAAATTTAACGAATTTTACACACATTTATTAGATTCTTATTCTTTGGTCAACCTAGGAGAATGTTTAAAACTCTTATACCCAAGGAGGATACATTTTTAATAATTTAAAAAAAATAGAAGCCAATTCAATTTTATTTATTACTTTTACGATCTCTAAAATACTTGTTTTGTAGTCCTCTGATTCAAAAAAAATGCTTTTCATAAATTGATCTGTTCAGTATGTATTTGATAGCCATACCGTATCGAACGCTTTATCTTATATTCGCCAAACTAGCATTATGTCTTCAAATTACCTTTATTGTGCCGCGAAGCTTTCTATTAAACTTGCTCTTTGAAGACGTGAAAGAACAGCTAGACGATCTTCATAACGAAGGGGAAAACGTTGGTCTTAAGTTGAACTTCGATAAAACAAAAGAAATGAGAATAAATGAAAGAAATTACCAATAGCTAATTCTGAATAAAATATCGAACAAGTAGAGCAATTCCAATTCTTAGGAATCATAGTGTCAAAACCAGGTGGAACTGATAAAGATGTCACCTGCAGGATAAGCGTTTACGTCACTAGCACCACTGTGGAAATCAAATCAAATAAGGAGAAAACCCAAACTCAAAATATTCGTAACTAAGTCCTTTTTTTACTTAATATAAAAACACATAAAAATGTTATATATAAGAACGATAATATTTTTGCTTATAACTGTTTTTGTTAAATATTTACTCTTCGATTTAAATGAAATAATAAAAAAAAATTGGTAAACGCCTCAAAATAATATAGAGAGGGCGTGGAATATTATGATATAAAAGCCACACTTGTTTCTTCAATTCACTCAATTTAATTAATTTCATAGAAATGCGTATCGTTCGCTTATCAAAGGTAATCTAAATGTTGTTATATTATTTCATTCAGTAAACCCTTCATGATCAATTATTTTCTTTATTATAAAGAATATAATGAAGTTTCTATTCATAGGTTTTCATTAAAACGGTCTATGATAAGATAATGTCTTATATAAGTGTATTTGATAGCCAACGGCTATAAATTTGCTATCTATTATAGGCTGGGTGGCCATAAGCATATCATATCTATTATTCTATACTAATATTATAAAGGGGAAACATTTGTATTTTTGTATGTAACGAATAAACTTAAAAACAACTGAACCGATTTAAAAAATTATATCACCGTTGGGAAGCGACATAATCCTCGGTTGACGTAGGCTATTCTTTATCTCTGTGTTCTCCCGGAAACGGGAACTACGCTGGTGAAAGAGGTAACATATATATTTTTGTATTTTACGAATAAACTTAAAAACTACTGGACCGATTTGAATAATTATTTCACCGTTAGTACACTACACTATCCCTGGATGATATACGCTATTTTCTATCTCTATATTCCCACGGAAACAAGAACTACGCGGTAACGTCCGCTGCGTTAAAACCGCGTAACGTCCGCTAGTATTTTATAAATATACTTCTAAATATTTGTGTTTGGCTTTTTATGAATAATGTATTCAATAACGAAATAACGAAAACAGATATCCGTCAATTTTTGTTTAGTGCTCCAAAAAAGAAAACAGCCTCCTTTTTAGAATTTTCCTAAAGGAAAATGTTGTTACAATAATCATAATTAAGCCGTAATCAAGTTTTTGGAAGTATATGTACCAAATAATGGAATAATTATCTTCAACTTTTGGTTATAATATGACTGTTTTAGTTCGTACCATCTTCTTCAGCTGTTAACGAATTATTGTAATCTTACCATTATTTTTTGTTTATTTGGATTGAATCAATAACATTGTGTATTCCTTTAACTGTACATAATTTGCTTCTTGTACTCAGTGTTCTTTCCAAAATAAATACATAAATACTTTAACACATCGTAAGTTGTTTATTACACACAAAGTTTATCCCAATTTCAGGAACATGAGAAAGAATTGACATGTATAAAGCAGTTCAATCACCGATGAATATCGTATATATATTCCAATTATTTAAACATATTGATTGACATTTTATACATGAAAATTTACAACCACCTAACTAAAATATATTTGATATTGATCAATATATTGGTAAGCAAATACTATACCGCATAGATATAGACTACTATATATTTTGTAATGTCAATAAGTCCTTACAAAATCTAAGAGATGTTGCACGTCGAATCGCTGGTGTTCTGTTTTTTAGTATTTGTTGTTATAGTGGCAACAGAAATAGATTTTTTTATGAAAATTTCAATTCTCTGTCACGGTTCATAAGATACAGCCGGGTGACAGACTGGCAAGTAGACACATAGACAGCGGAATCTTACTAATAGAGGCACGGACACAATTCACGTTTTCAAAGTCAGTGCCTCTCATAACCTCAAAACTACTGCACTGATCCTTTTGAAATTTTGAACACTATTTCTGTATATAATGAAATAACGCCGAAGAGTTTTTTCAAATTTATTAATATTTTTTATTTTCCAAAAACAAATTAGCCGATTTTCGTTTTTGAATTCGGATGATCCAGCATCGAGTTATGAGGGGCACTGCAATTCTATTTTTTCTTGGACGTTTCCGAATAATTCCTGCCAGTGCCGTATTTTTTAATATTACTTCATGAAAATTTTTCATAATATTGTTCGAATGTTATACTTTAATGTACCATTCGTTTTAATAGACTTTAGCATTGTGGACAAAAAAAAATTCATAAAAATGTGCCTTTTTCACAAATTAAGCCTATCATCCCAACAGTCAGACGGGCAAAGTGTATTAAACTAGAAACAAATGTACAGATAAAAATTAAAAATTATCTTTTTCTGACAACTTATTGAACTGCCCTAGTAATATACACATTCTATAGATGAATTGTGTAACTAATTAATTTTATACCATTAATAATAATCATTAACGATACTGTATTGTCTATTAGTTATATTATTACAAATTGTTTATTGTAATATTAATTATAATTAATTAATTTTCGCAAAATATACATTAAAAACCGCTAGTAGTTACACATATAAACTATTATTCTCATTTTGATATTATTTTGTAGTAAAATATACTTCTTAAACATAAATTCAATTTTAATAAACACAATATATTCAATCATAACAGGATACAATATAATTATAATATCCCACAAATAAATTTTATACCAGGTTTGCTAAAAAAAGGTTGCTTTTTAGAATAATTTTTTACATTGTATTTAGAGTTTTACATTGGTTCTTTTGTTTCTTTTGAAAATTTTTTATTAATGTTAACATTCTTCATTGAAGGATTAAGTTTAGAGTTATTTTCGTTTAAAATTTCATTAAAGAAATACGATATTACCATTGATATTCATTACTATATAATCTAATGTGAAAGCAGATTCAACAAATTCTTTAAATAATTTACCCCAAATTTAATACGAAATATTCGTACTTGTAATAAATTCTACATAATGAATAGGATATAAAGTATATAAATGATAAAATAAAGATGAAAAACTGTCTGTCAAAAATATTTTGAAAACCAATTTTTCAAAAAAAAAAAAAAATTTCACCAAAGAACAAAAAAAAAACAACACCATAGTGTTAAAATCATAAGCATATCAAAATAATAATCCCAGCTGTATAGAATATATTCGTGTATGGAAACGAATTCGTATATAATCATTCATCATGTCAAGATTTTTAGTTAAAACCAGGTTAGCATTTTCCATTATGATGGAAAATAGTTATAACTGAGTTAGTAATGACAAAAGTATATAGAGGGTTAAAAATTTAAACAGGATGAGTTGAGTACTGATTTTTAGAATATCGACCTAAGCACTATTGAGTATGTACCAAATAACGGAGTTCTTCTTGTCTTTTGCTTATAATGTTACTGTTTTAGTTCGAATCAGTTACCCCTCTTTTCATTCCAAAAAAAAAAAATACTTCCAATTTTCCGTCATTATTTCTAATCTAAATACTTGTGTTATTATAGACAAACTTTCTAAATTCACAATTCTGAGAATCTTTGTATTACTATTTATTTCTTGGCTAATTGGCCAATTATTAGAGTACAAGCAAACTTGTCTCTGTTTAAAGATGCTCCTGCCTACGTTACTACCTATTCTAACACGTGCAGATTATATTGGAAAGCGTTTATAATTTACAAAAATTTGGACTTATGAACTTCTGTGGGCGTTTGGATTCTTTGACGAAACTATCAATCTAAACGAAAGTCAATTTATCCTTCAAGAGATTCCTTAGATTTCGATTGTAGGAAAATAAGTAGTATTAAACAATTCTTTCTCTTTGAGATTATTAAAATTATTTAGATGCTTCTTGGATAAATCATTCGAGTATATTTCATGATTAAAATTTACAAAACTATTAATTCTTCTTGCTCCTATTCAATGGAAACAGCTTTTAATCTAAATATAAAATGTTGTCCAGAATACATCGATCTATCTATAGTGCCCTAAGCTGTCGAAATGTAAGGCCGACTCTGAGTAATAAAAGTTACATTGGCATTCATATAAGATACAATTTAGACACCTACTCTTAAAACAATAAATAAAAATTGCTATACACTTCCCAAGACGCTAAATTGTTGATACTCGTTCAGAATGTATAATCAATAAATTCCTGTATACACGCCGCTCTCTCACATATCAATCTTATTTTTAAACGGATATTGATAAAATTCCATGTTATCAACTGAAAATAATAATTACACTGTGCTTTTTGTTATGAGAATAAAAATCTGTTGATACGATAACATTTATAAAACATTTAAAATAGACCTACATCTAGAAGCGTTCTTAAGTGACGGGCGGCGGCCAACTGGCTGACGACAATGGACTTGGAATTTTAAAATGTGAAATATAATATCATACTGAACAAGTACGTAGGCACTGAGGTGATTTAATATCCATAACTATTACCTCTATATACACTTATTTCTAACGATATGAGTAATAAAAATAGTTTTGCGTAAAATTTTGCAGTTAGGTTAGTTTTCAACAATATTAAGTTGTTAAAAAAATTTGTTGAGTATTAACCGTGACTATCAGCTACAATAAATCTTCAAAGTTATCAATATTTAACATATACAGGATAGGAATTCATAGTTTTTAGTACTTATTTTTGAAGTATTTTTCGCGTTTCTGCTTTAGAAAATAACTTTCCAAAAAAACTGGATATATAAATATAAATAAATTAGGAATATTTTTAGTCTAATTAAGATATAATTTACCGAGTTGTTAACGAAAAAAACAATAAGAAAAGATTACTTTTTCACAAAAGTATTTAGCTACGGTGTTGTTAGATTTACGTCACCAATATAACTTCTATTTAAAGTGTTAAACCATATTTAAAAATGGTGACACTCAAAAGTAAGAAATTAAAATTTTTCAAAAAAAAAAAACTATTAGGTCAAAACTCATTTGAAATTTCTAAAAAATAATGTGTTTTTGACCAATTACCATTCGAACTCGACACCAATCACATTCGTTAGGTACGAAAAATTTGACTTTTTCGAACCGATTTTGAATGGAAATTGGCCACAAGGTAATACGTACGTCTTAAAACTTAAAATTATCTCTCAGCTAAAAACTCATTATACAATTTTTTGTTGCTTTTATCTCGTTTTTTAAGACTTTTTTTTGGAAAATTCTTAATGTGAATATCTATTATTAAACAGCAGTGGTGGATAGTCATTTTCTACGTATATAATAAAAAGTGACGACAATGGACTTGGAATTTTAAAATATGAAACATAATACCCATAATAAGCAAGAACTAAGGTGATTTAATATCCACATCTACTACTAACCATCTCGTATTTACTCTATGCATTTGTCCTATGGTGGTGGTGTTTTGTATAACATATCTATAGTATTTAAATAGTTTGTTTATATTTGTGTATGTTTATTTTATACTCTTTTATCAATGTTTATATACCGAATCGAAACAAGTATACAACTACAAAATATGAAATATTAAACAGAATCTAATATAATATATATGAGACCATTTTATTTATATTATATATATAAAAACTTTATGAAACCTGTGCAAAAATTAATAGAGTAATCATCACAGATTTCTCATCCCAGTGGCTTTGGTACCGTTTGTAATGAGACCGATTTTGTAAATCCCGAATTTTGACATATCTCTACGTTTCAAGGTCACCAAAACCCAAATCTAACATTTTTAGAGGGATGTATGTACGTTCAACATGTAATTATGTAGCTTAAAATTTAATGACTTTAGTGAACAAATTATTGTTTTTTATTCTCCTTATTGGGAGCAGCAAAAGCCTGCAGCTGCAATCAGTTTCGCCCAATTAATAAATCATGTAATTACTATCCTAACAAAAATAATGCTAAACCGATTCCAGGGAAGACTTAATTCTGAAATACCACGAGAACAGTTTGGAGTTCTTTAAAAAAAAATACCAGGAATGCACTGGTCGCACTTCATCCTTTCATTGATTATTCTATAGAAGTAAAAAAGGTGCTATGAGACAATTAAAGGGGGCACTGAAAACAAGACAGTTGCAGTTTGTGGGTCATGTGATAAGACAGTAGTCTATAGAGCATACAATTTGAAGTGGTAAGATCTTAGGTTACAATTCTACATGTAGAAAGGCAATAAATTGCTTAACATCCTTGTCTTATATGAAAGCTGTTGAGCTTAAACGGCTTACGACCGGCAACAGTAAAAGTCCATGATCCCCAACGTCTGTTAAACATGCCGAAAATCATCTCGAATGTTTCGTTTATAATTTATTTCGTTTTAGATTATGCAATGGAAATAGAAACTAAATTCATTAAGGGAATGAGTGAGTGCACAAGGAAATGAACAAAAATACATACACATGCAGGCGCCACTGCCGGCAATACCTCGCTTTCCCACTTAAAGAAGTTTTCGGCTCTTGTTTCATTGTTAAAAATAATTTCTGTGTTACATATGTTTGTGAATAACAAATACCTTTAACTAAATTTCTAACGAATTTCAAACGGTTCTTAGAACAGGGAACATGCATGAAAACTACAAATATAGATTACAATTGCTATTTACAAAGTTTGAAGATAAGCAAGGAAGTTAACTGTTATTTTATGAAAACAATAGAGCTTGATATCAACAAACCACTTGTGTGCTTCATAGTCATACACAAATTACATTTATAATCTACTGACTGCTATTATTCATTCAAAAATACCTACGAATTGTTTTAAAATGACATATACTCTAACGATGCTTTTTCATTAGCTGAGATTATTTTGGCTTATCTGATGATTGAACACAATACCCAGGTCATAAGACGGCCTATTAATGTAGTCAACAAATTTTTTATCATTGCATCGACAAAGAATGATTGGCCGAAGTGAGTAGCAAAATTTGGATAGTGTTAAGAAAATCCTCTTTCTAATTTCTTGTACGGTTTTCCATGCAATGATAAGAAAAGATTCTTGTAGTAACAATTGTAAAGTGCGTTAGCTATCGTTGTACGGTAAATTTTACTAGATATTAATAAGCTTTCCCTGTATTAGTAAAAAAATTTGCTACAAAATTTACAGTTTAATTTAATTGAAAAAAAAATTCCTTAACAAGTCTCGTATTAAAAACATCCAAATGTAGGTATTTTGGAATATACGTTATACATAATAAAGGACTTGATTTTAATGATTTTATTTCAAGAAAACCCATTGTTAGAATTCATTGTCCTTGTTGGGATCCTTATGTAGATTGAATAGTTTAGAATTCTCTGTGACTATTTATATACATTATTATCTAATTATTTAACCATGGTATCAACGGTTTTTCAACACTCGATATTATTTGAAACTCATCCGTATCCAGGAAGCATCTTTTTGAGGACTATCGGACCCATTCTCTATATCCATATTAGTTGATATAAATTTAATTTACTATTATTGAATGAAAAATATAACGTATAAATGAAAATTATTTGGCAAAAAGGTACGACAATTCGAAGTTCAATTTCACAATAAAAATTCTATAAAAAGTTTATGTTTAAATTAATAATATTGGTATTACTTAAATTCAAATGATTTATAGCCTGATTTAAAATAATTATTCAATTTTTATTATTTTTACTTCTTTTATTTGCCTCGAATTCGCATGTTTTGAAATTATTCCACAATTGCAGTCTCAAAGTTAGAAAAACCCAACCGTACTTGGGTAATGATTTTAGGTTTACACAGCCCAGCGTGTGCCAAAGCTGATTACTTAGACTGCCCATAAGTCACCCAATACTTTGCCGTTGTTATCTTAATATTTTTCTGATAGCGTAAATATATGCGTCGTTCATTCTCTGAACATGACGTTAGGATAATTTTCACAATATATTCACCGTTCAAGATTATGGCTGTGGTAACTGTCATGAATCAAAGCATATTTCAGGAGTAAATTTTTGTACAAATTTAAAGTGTAGCTTTTTTTTACAAATCACCAATCAAAGCATATTTTAAAGGATTCAATCAGAGCCACCTAAATCAAAAAGATCAGTTGCCTGAGCTATAGAAAAACTTTCAACATGAATTCAAATATTTCACAATATGTGTATACAATTTTCGTCTGAAGTAAAATGTAACCATCATTTATAATATCTACATCCATGTGGATTTGACATCGACTGAGGTCACTGAGCTTTATATAAACTCCAGGGAACATTGGATCATATATGTGACTAATAAATTTAAATGACTGTAGTTTATACTAGTAAACAGATTCTCAATAACTTAGTTATTTATTTAATTGAACAATTAATCACGATTGATAGTTTCCAATAATTCCAATAATTTAATCCTGTCATAGATAATAATAAACCTGATTGGCGACGACTCTTGCCCTCTACCAAAGTTTTTTTTTTATTGAACAATGTAAAGAAAGAGGTTGAATCCTGTAACATAGCTATCTATTATTGACTAGGTAACTATGCCTATTATGGTTACTTCAAGAAAACATTTCCAATTAATCTGTATAACTAAAATAAAATTATTTCATACTACCTTAAACCTCATTCGCATATTATTATTAACAAGGTGTAATGAGTGTGGCTCTACAAGATCGCACCAATAACTTCCTTATAAGAATGTCATCTCATTGTTTCAGAAATAATACCTGATTCAATATATTCATTAATTCAAACAAATGTTGTTTTTCAAACATTTTTAGTGCTTGAACGTTTATTTTATCTCTTATAGTTTAAAAATAGTGTCATGGATGTATGGATCCAATTTACCGATTTTGTAAACAATTGGATGCTCAAGATTCTTCATGGACATCTCTACATGCAGTCATAATTTCAAATTTATTATATTCGGACATTTATTTTTGTGACCTTCAAACATAAAAATATGACCCCATTTCCGATTTTTATATAACTGTATAATTTTATACGTATGAAAATTGGTTAAAATTTAAGAAATAGCTATGTATCATGAATTATGCGATATTTAACAATGATTTGTTAAGAATCTTCGCTATGTTGTTGAGGTATACCCAAAGTACTCGGGTCGAAACATTATCAGATAACAAATATTTTAGTCGAATGGGGTATAGGTTTGCATGTAATTTATTTTTAGTTCAAATAGAGGTACTTTTTTTTAACATAGTTTATCGCTATTGTTTAAAAAAATAGATTTTTCATTAAAAATTTTTTACTAAATTTAAATTAAACAAAAAATATTAATTAAACAAAAATGCAATAAATACACAAATATGTAGGATATAAAATAATGAAACGCAATACTATTGGATATTGTTTTACTGTCACCAAACTATAATTTCGTGAATAAATTTACGATAAAAATTTATTTTAAGCACTTCTACATAGTTGCGTTTTTTTTCGTTTGTATAAACGTCTGAAATTCTTTTTATTTAAGATGTTATAAGTAACTAGTTTAATTAGTTATTATAGAGTTCGAAAGAAATTCGAAACAAATATCGAAATTATTCGAATCATTTGTGAATTCAGAATATTGAATGCATTATTCAACATTAAAGGGAATTTTAAACATAATACTGAAGCAGCCATTATGTAGAAATCTTCGCGCCCAAATACCTGAAAAAATATGTATGCAAAAGCTTTTAAATTTCATATGCACAATATTAACATGAAAACAGATGATTTGTCGAAGCGTTTTCCAAGAAAAAAAATTTAAATATAAAACCGAATTTTGATTTTAACCTAAGAAATTTTTTTCGAGAAACTCTCCATTTTCATGTCAAATTTCAAATATATGGATAAGTATTTTTTGAGTTAAATGGGCGCGAAAATTGAAAGCAATAAAATTTATGTATAATTGAAGTCAAAAGCTTGTTAGAAGCACATTCCTTTATGCCAATAACATCTGTGGATTATCCCTCTTAAATTCCCCATTAAAGTTGTTCGTCTATTATAATTATTCTAGATTAAAAACGTCTGATTTCGTATATCTAAATATTATATTAACGATCTCCTTTTCTGTCTACTTGAACGTAGTTTCTTATAGATGATTACATCAAGTAGTCAATTAGTTTATAAAGATTGCTTGTATGCAAATTATATTCTATTTTAAAATATATTTCACTAGTTGCAATCTAATTTATTATAGATAGTATATTTTTTCACCCATCATTACACAAACCTGTTAACTTATAACACAATGTACTTATAAATTATTATATTGAGAAAAAAACAGAAAAAAAAATACGTACACTTTATTTCAGGCAAACTGAACAACGTCATAGATTCTAACGGCACGTTCTCACGAATCAAGTTTAGTTGATCAATAAGGTAGTTTAGCATGTTTAAAAAAGCACTAAAATATTGATTTTCTTAATAAAAAGTCACAAAAAATTAATAATTTTTGCAAAATTAACAAGATTATTTGCCATAAAATTACATTAAAATTTTTACCTATCTTATATAAGTAAAAACACTGTCTACGATTTTAGTGACGTAATATCGGTATATTATATTGAGAATGGTGGTATAACAACACATTGATAAAAAAAACATAATCAAACACTTTTTTTTATAATTATTAATGAGAACTCTAGGATTTTTCGAATAAATTTCGATTTTTTCCCCAATTTCCTTGATCAAATTATTTTGTATTTTATAAATACGTATTTCGACTACAAAGTAGTCATCGTCAGTATGAATTAGCTAGTTGTAATGATTCTCTGAGGAGATGTTACTCGTTGCTAATTTGGTGACGGTTTGCACGGTGCTAATTTGGTGGGTTATTTTGTAATCAATTTGAAAAGAAATGTTTAGGGCATACAGGAGAAATTAGTTTTCTTCTGACCTCCCCTCCTTTTTTTTATGAAATCAAGGAAAATGTGGTTTATGTTTTCTTTTCGAATTGAAAACCATTTAAGTAATAGAATTAATTTCGAGGTTTTGATTACAAATCAAATTAAACGATTACACAGATTCAATATTATTTAAATCGAATATACAAAAATTTTATTGTATAAAAAAAACATATAATAATCCATAATATTGAATAGAATACAAAAAGTCTCGGTACTTATCTGAATATTATCTGCATGCAAACTGTTGTTGAATGATCTCCTGGTGTTGTTAATGTTTAGTGTCGGTAGCATGTACGTACTCGTATATAGATATACCTAGGTATAACTACGGATATGAGGTTCATGAACTCGCATCAGGTAAAACAAAGAAATGTTACGCTTCTTTGATCACCATCATCATCAACGTAGATATTCTATGCACCATGCGTAATAGAGCACTAAAAAAAATTAAATTATTCCCTGGTTTTTATTTTTCTATTGTTTATTGTCTCTTCTACAGGTTGTTGTCATTGTTTTGTAGGGGAGTAGGGGAGTCATATGTGTGACCTAGACAATGTCTTCAATGTATTTATTATTCGTAAAATGTCACACAACATGCAAAAATACTGTTATTTACTTCAAATTTTTGATGAATCGTTGATACGGTATTCGATTTACACGCAATAATACCAAGTGTAAAAATTTATACAAGTCGGTTGAGTACTATCATAGATACAATATGTGTAATGACTACTATTCAATTTTTTGACTATAAACACTAAAATCTATTCAAGTCTTACGTTAAACTTTTAATTTCGTGCATTTCTGACTTCAACCCCTACCTCCTTAATATATCTTAATTTTACAATATTTATAATAAAAATATATGTAACAATGAATTTGTCAATGAGTAAGTTTCTGAGTTTCCAACTTTGATATCCTCATGGAACCACTTTTATTCGTAATTGCGTAACTTAAAATTAAATGGCATTGTAGAAAAATCGGTCCAGTAGTTTTTCTGGGGAAAAAAGACAAAAAATGTCCATATTTGTAATAACAAATTATTTTTTTATTCTCCTCATTGAAAATTTCGTCGTGTGGACCATGCAAGCCGCACCTAGAATATTTGTTTTCGTGAATTATAATTTCATAATATTTAAAATAGAATTCATTTATTTTTATTTATATTGGTTGAGTTTTATTTAAAGATTGAATTAAAATTACTCGATGAAGGTTTAACAAAGGCTACATTTTACACTGAATGCCGGGGCTGCTAGTTATACATTAAAAATACAAAAATTAAGAATAATTTTAAATTTAACATTTTCTTTTTGTTTCCTTTCAGATGTACAACCAGCTTATGTGGAAGTTGAACCAAGCTCAGTAATAGCATTACCAGGACAGACAGTTGAAATTCTATGTAAAGTTCCATTACCGCTACAGTATTGTAGAATAGTTGCACCCGGATTTGAACCAGTCAATTTACATCCGAAAGCAACCGAAACTAATAACAATGGCGTAAGTAATTAAATACACATTCATATACCTTTTTAATATTAGGAAAATAAATGGTTCAAATAGAATTTAGCATGACTGAATCAAAAAAATAGCATGCGTATCTCGAATTTAGCATGGATATCTCTTTTTTTTTCTAATTTTGAGATCTTATAAAGTTTTGCCTGAACTTTTTCGTTTTCTCTATTGCAATATAATAAAAACAAAAATTTTCGAGGAAAGAAAATGTAAAAATTACATAGAATGAGAGAGAAGGTAGAAAGATTGGAGGAAAATCTGGAAAAATATGTTTAAAAATATGCATAATTATATTTGTTTTTTTTCCCTTCTATTAATTTGCATGCAGACGGATTCGTTATATTTTACGCCACCAGATACAACAGTGGTATGTATGTTGGACGTATAAAAAAAGCTTTTAGTTTTTTGTTTTTTTTTAATATTTAAATTATTTTATATTCAAGCCCATTCATTGATCAAATATTTTAGTCAAGTAGCAAGTATTCTAGTAACTTCACATATCTGAAAAGCAGTATTTTAGTCAAGTCTTAGTAAAACTGTTTAGTCAAGTAGTTTAATCAAATTATATTTTTTGTGTAAATACTACCACCTTTCTTCAAATCTCAAACATTTAAAAATATCAAATGAAAGCATTTTTTTGGCATTTAATAAATTACTCGTTACTTGACCAAATCATCCAATTATTTATTGAAACTGTACATCAAATTGTTTTATTTCGTTTCTATGGTCACGATATACTACGAATAATATACGAATTAATATAGGAAATTTATCAATATCTATGAACAAAATTTTAATTGAATAATAAATTTTATTAATTTATTCATAATTAATTATTCTTGAATTTTTTACAATTTCAACCCAAAATTTTCTATAAAATTTATATTCAAACAATTGACGAAATAATTATATTTTCTAGAATGCGAATGTTTTGTTACAAATTTTAACTACTCGTGGCGCATCAATCGATAGTCGTAGTCCCTTCCACGTACTATGCACGGTAACGATTTTTGATCAAGCCTTTAGTTAATAAAATACTTGACTAAACTACTTTGCCAATGTGAATAAGCCTTTATTCCTTTAATAATCATTTTAAATTTTGTCCCTTTTGGAATGTATTTTTTCGTTACATCATTTCAATACAGTTTACTTGGAATGTATAGTTTGCATGATATTACGCATGCAAATAAAAAATTATCGTAATGCAAAAATACAATACGTAATTTTATATTTACCTCAAAAAAAATTCCATATTCAACATTTAAATATTGCAAATATTCCGAACTGATCATATAGACATCATATATTTTTAAATGTTTAAAATTTTTTTATTATTTTTCTTCTGTATACAAACAGTACATACAAAAATTTGCAACATCTTTGGCTATGGTTTCCAAAGTTTGATAAATTGGATCTAAATGTTTTTGATAAGAGGTCTTTTTTATCGTGACCTCTTGTTTCAAAACGGTATATCTTCAATTACATCTGCTATTTAAAAACTAATTACAATAGTTTCTGCAAAAGTAATTAACGAAAAAATTAAACAAACCATAAAACCACATCAATATAACCAATAAATTTCCAGTATTTAAAATAAAAAAACAAATTTGAGTTATTTTGTGTATATTTTTTTGTTTTTTTATTTTTTCAATAAAAAATAGATAAATTTTTGTAATTATTTTCATAGCTGTACTTACAGTTGTAGTGACTACTGAGTATTTTTACACATTTTTAATATGTCACCAATAAATATTAATTAAACTATATGATTTATTTACTATGCTTACACATATAAAAGGATAATGATTATTTCCGGAGCGCATCTGTTAATACTGAAGTGGTATGTATAATATATTAATTATAATAATATTTATGAGAGAAAATGGTGGAAAATTGTATAATTTTAATGTTAGGATTTCATCAGTTTTGAACAACTGAACCTGTATGTTGAATGGTCTCTTGACAATAACAACTTTGTGTTAACAAATTTTGAAACAGTTAGCTTAAACTGAAGATATTCAATAATAATTAAAAACTGATACATACGAGTAGTGCCATAAAAAGCTACTCTGCCCCCTACATTTTAAGAATGTGATATTAAATTTACTTCTGCTTGTAAATAACCATATATTGGTTGATGAAATACGAATAATAAAGTTCCTGTGACTTTTAATGATAAAGGTAATAGTTTTGGAGATATAAATTTTTAAACGGTTGAAAAATTTCAAATTGGGTTACTTTTGAGCCATTAAAAATATACAAAAAAAAATGAAGATAAGTTTTTTTTTTATTCTTTAAACAATGGTTAATAATATCTTTAAGTGAGAATAAAACAAAATATTCATTTTTTATACCTGTTTTTAAATGATTTATTACACAGCATTCGTCAATGAAATTTTTTTTATTCTCACTTAAGGATATTTTTAAGTATTGTATAAAGACTATAAAAAACATAACTTTTATTAATCATACAGTTTTTATAATCAGTAGAACAATTAAGAGAATGGCATAAAAAAATTGAAGTGGAATAAATTTGGTACTCATACGCCGATTCCAATTAGGCTAATTTATGTATACCACTTTCTGTTAAATTATTTAATGTAAAAGTAGTTTGAAAAACATTCTTTTATTTCGATAAAATTTTAAAATGTGGAGTTTCCACTATGAAATATAATTTCTAAAAACCTCTACGAAATACGACAATTTATGAAGGGTTATCTCAGGATCAAGAATAAACAAATTGTCGACGTATAGGATGGAAGAATAAAAATTATTATTAATAATATAGTTTGCAACGATACCTAATATTGATCGCACAAATAAAATTTTGATATACATGTCCATAGAAACACCGCATTAGTTCATTTCCGACAACAGATGTGCCTGTTCAACCAGAAGAATTTTTACTCAAGTAAGGCCTGGCGCATATTACGGCACGTGTGGCACAGCGCGAATTTTTGTTATATACACAAATGAATGGGTCAGCGCAAATTGACGACACGAATGGCAAGACGTGACAAACGCGTGACACAATGCTCGAGACACAGTTTTCCCGCGCCACGCATCACACTTTTCTCGAGTCTACCAATAAAAAACCAATAAACGAAAACAAAATACAAAAAAAAACAAAATCACGTGTCTACTAACCGAGAGAACTGCATGGCATTATGCGTTCCCCAACACGACGCGTGTGACGCAATTGCATCATGTCGCGTCACGCTGTGTAACATGCGCCAGGCTTAATTTATTCCAAAAATAATTTGTCTAAACGATAACAATCGGCCACTCGGTATAACCGATAATAATGTAAAATCATAACATATGAAAATTTACATGAGAAAGAAAACCACTTCAAACATCCATAGTTGAGGATATTAATTTTCTATATCCCATTCTAAGCCATCGTCTCCCATCAACCAACCACCCACCATAAGCATGAAAACATATGAAATTGTACACAAGTTTAGAGAAACAAAGGTATCATATTATACGATAAAATTTATATGTAATAATACCTTTATACGTAGATGATAGATATTATCCAAACATACTTCGTTCGACATTATTATACGATGCAAACGTATTATTCATCTTTGTGATATAAAATAATTAATATCACTCACACATTTAATTAATTGCTAGATTAAAAAAGTTTTACATAATCATAGATAGCTTTCATGCATTTTATACCTAAACCAAGAATATTTATTATTTAATTTAAACAACAATTTATGAAAATACTTGTGGGTTGTATTTTAAACAAAAATTGTGTCAATTGTTGTCATGAGTATCCACGCTCGTATTTTGGAGCAGAGACAATGATTAAAATTTTTTTATATGCCGAAAATTGTATTACTTTTCTTTGTGTGGGGTCTGCTGGACCCCATATGACGTTACTATCTGCAGGTGTGACCGCAACTGGTTAATCATTAATTTATTATGAGTAATATGAGTAATATATTATGGGTAGTTTATTCGGTTTTCCCATGCCTCAAAAACCTTAATACGCTAATTCGCTAACTACTCGGTGGAAAACTCTTCTTATGATATAATTTTAATCGCTGAAACGTACTATGATAGATCAACTTTTCGAATTATACAATTTATGCAACCGACTTCATGAAAATGCATTAAAAAATAAAAAATTATTTTAAATTAAATCCTTCTATAAATTTCTTTGTGACAAATCGACTCCAAGGAATCAATTTAATTGGAGATGACTTCGAAAGGTAATTGCTCACTAGATAATTATTAATTTAAAAATAATTATTTTTAATTGTTGTAATCAATACTAAAACAAGGATATATTGTGTAAAATACAACTTTCAGAACTTTCTTGATATAATAATGTAACAAAAATGATCAGTAATATTGTTAACATTAAACAATCAAACACTCCCATCATAAAAAGTAAAAAAATAATATATTGTGTGTTACTGTTACACATACACATTCATAATGTTTATATGTAAATATTGTATAATTTAAAATAGGATATTTTATCATTACCGATATCAAAAGGTACAAATAACAATCAATGAATAATAATAAATTAATAATAGCTATTAAATATAATCAATATTCGAAGAAAGAATTGTCTCTGTTTAGGTTTGATAAAAATTGATTATTATATTGCAGTTAACGGATGTAAACGTTGATATTTAAATGAAACAAAATCAAATAATTGAATTATTTATAAAAATATTAAAATGATATTTATATAAACAAAAGATTTATAATAATATAAATGTTGATTACACCATACATTATTATACATATTGCTTTTATATGTAACTTTCAATTATTAAAAACTATATACCGGAAACATGTTATATGTAATGTACTTTTAATTAACGTATTTTTTTTTTTTTTACTTTTTCTTTTTTTTTTCTATTCATGTCATTCTAAATTTAATTCAATAGTTTATTGACATCACCCATTTTCATGACCTACCTTCTTACTTAATGGTATTCTTTATATTTTTTTTTAATAATCATGTAAAATCTTTATTAATTCTCATAATTATATTTGAATTAAATTCTCATACAAACATAAAAACAACATGAAACACATTTTCTTCTTGTAATATTAAGACATAGTTTTCCATTTCATCGTAAAAGAATATAAAATGCAATACTACTAGTTACGGTAATTATTTGAATACCAGTTAAGCTGGCAGAGCATAGTATTCAAAATTTAATTTAAATATTAACCAAATAAGGTGCTTTTGTGGAGTGAAAAATCCGTGCGACATGCTTACTTGACAACTTTTCTTCAGTGATTCATGTTGCACGTATTTTTTTTTTTTTTTGGTAATTTTGATTAAATTGTTTTATTGAAAGAAGGCAAATAATGACTCAATTTTCTTATTTAAAAATTTAAGCTCCTAATTTAATTTTGCAGTACCTCACAAACACCTAAAAAGTACCTTATTTTGAGCATATTTAATTTCAATTTTGGATAGTTTTTTCTGTTATTGTAAGATGTCAATGCTAGCTTGGCACTTTTCCAGCAGTGATTTATGTTAGTGAATCAGTGCAATGATTTTTTTGGTAATTTAAATTAAATTGATTATGTTAATTGAATGCATATCATAAAATAATCTTAAAAGCACCTAATTCTGACACATTATATTATAAAAATTATGTTTTCTCATTGCTCTGCCCGCGCGACAGCAATGCATCATAATGATTCAATTTTCTTAATTAAAAATTGAGCACCTAAATTTTGAGTACTTTGCTCTGCTAACTTGACTTGAACTAATATGTAATTTGATAAGATAAAGATACAATAAAATGATATATTCTATTAAACAGGGTTAGGTAAAATTTTTTATTCTACCAACCAATACTCGCATTTTTGTCTACAATCTTAATAGATTTTAGATCTAATTAGATTCTTTAAATCCAACTAATAATCGCAAGAAAGTAATATATTTTAAGAAAAATTTATTAAATGTATAATCGCTTTTAAAATTTGTAGACGATTGATTTCGCCAAAAATGAAATTTTGATTAAAAATTATATTTTTTGTATATCTGAGACGCTTAGGAGAATAACAAATTTTTTCTCGTCGAAGGACTTTCTTCATTTTAATAGAAAAAATATATTCTGAATTAGAAATTAAAATTAAACTGACTTTTTATTTACTTTATTCAAAATATAACATAATAATTAATTCAATTTTTAGACATTAATCATAAATATATTGAAATTAATCCTAATTAGTAGAGATGTTTTCTCAACAAGCATATAATTTTTCTTTCTTCGTACTAAAGACAATAGATAATAATAATAATATGACAATAATAACATAATTTAAAACAACACTATTTTTTAGATATTAACATAAACATGCATATCTTATTAACTACACGCGACAAATTTTGTCTTTTAATTCAGTAATAAATAATGAAGATTCAGCAACAACAAAAATTAGACGACTGTATCTTTAAATTCTAATAATTGTGTGTTTTCTTTATTTAAATGAAATATTAATGTTTAACTGAATAAATTATAAAATACATCATAATAATCGTGTATTTTTTAATTTTAAATAAGTATGAATGATTCAAGTCGTCAAATTTTCTTTGTTTTGGAAGATAGTTCCAAAGTTCTTACAAAAATAATCTTATTAAACATAAGACGCAAACGCTTATAAAAATTGTCCATTTACAAATAGCCTATTAAATAGTATAAAATATAATTTAACATTTTTAATTTTTTCATGCAAGCATACTGATGAATCCAACCATACGGTAAAGAATAAAATTAAGAATTATATCCTACTCATGTTAAGAAAACGGCTGAACGAATTTGGATGGAATTATGGAACATTATTCCTGGTATCGTTTATCTTAATATACAAAAAAAAGTATCTACGTACCAAATTTCAACCAATTTGTTCGTTCGGCTGCACATTTGTTACAGGCCCCACGATGGCTTAATCCGGGCACTGAAACACATACTAAGCCAAACCTAATTATTTATTTTTTTTTTTTTTTTTTGTAATATTATTTAATAAATAATCTTTTCAATTTTTTTTTTTTTTTAATTTCAGCTTAAATACTTTGGAGCAGGTCTTGCTGCAGGACATTGTGGAGCTACAATCACCCGAATTACCGATAAAAATAATGGCATCATTAATTGTACAATGGGTACACCAAATGAAGTCAAAGAATCAGCAGGACATATCAATTTATTAGTTGCAAGTACGTGAGAATATTTTTAGAATATTTTCATATTTTTCTTTTCTAGGTGTCAACTAAAATTTATTTTGATTTTACAGAACCTCCTAAAGCTCCAGAATTAGATGTGAGTCGTGGCTCAGAAGCTCAGCAAATCTATAGAGCTGGAGATGTTTTACAAGCAGCTTGTTATATTCGTGATGGAAGACCAGCCGCAAATATTTCCTGGTATTTAGATAACGATTTACTAGTTGAAGGATTGAATGAACCAATTATTATCAATGGACTTGATGATTTACAAACTGTTCAACAAAATTTAACAAGGCGCTTATCACCACAAGATGATAGTAAACAATTACGTTGTGTAGCTAACCATATTGCACTAAATGGAGCTGGTCCAGAAGCTGGACCAAATGCTGGTCGAACTTATCAATCATCAATTCAACTTAACGTTAAATGTAAGGCATTTTTTATGCATAATTTTGTAAACTTCCGTTTATACGTATACAAATTATAACTAAGTATGGCTACAAATTCAAACGCACATTTTACGGATGTTAAACGTAACTTTTTAGAAGACACAATGAGTGATTCGCTATTTTATTGCTAAAACGTTCTAATTGCGTTAAATTTATAAACGGTTGTGTGACGGTAGCCTCAGGTTATGAATAAACTACCCGTAGCACTAGCAAATTGTATAGAGGCTGTTCGAGTTAATTGCACTAGATTCCATATTGGTGTATGAGACAGATATTGTATTACAAAAAATCCGGTTACCAAACGCTAATATAGTGAATAAACACTTACCTTTAAAGGTACAGAAACGAAAACTAGTGGCAAAAATTTTTCCCTCTGATGGAAGCGCAATAAATATCAGCAATTAATAGTTCTCCGCGCAGAACGTGAAGTTAATATATGAAATTTTACCCAAAATTATTCTAGGGTACATCAACTTTTTCCCACTTTTTTAATGTTTTAGACACTTAGGCCTCCCAAATCCTAACGTACAATGTTACTGACCTTAAGAAGTTAAAAAACTGCTTATGGAAAATAGGGAAGTTTGCACGTTAAATTTGACGACAATTCGCATAAAACTAAAATAAAGGATCTCACTTATTGATGTCAAAAACTTACCAAATTATGTCACAGTGTTACATTCTTATAAAGTTGTTTTCTTATTTTGAATTTCTATTATTTCTTAGTTTTACAGGATTGTGGTTTAACTTGTAAAAGTACAAAACATGTTTTAGCAAATTATTACAAGTTAAACAACTCTATTATAAAATAATAAGATTATAAAAACATTAAAGAAAATGTATTATTTGAAAATTTTAGATGCTCCACAACCATCTTCAGAAAATCCAATTGACTTATTTGACTTCGAACTTGGTAAACCAGGTATTATTAGTGTAGAATTTACAGGAAATCCAAAACCTGTAACTCATTGGACAGTCGATGGTGTGCAAATAAAAGAAGGATCGGCAGATCCAACAGGAAGATTCGAAGCTGCTAATCCTGAAGATTTGGTATGCAAATTATTAAACCTTATTTATTTATTCTTAAAAATATTAATTATTATAATTTTTATTTTAGGGTCGAGGAACATATAAAGCCAATTTATTTATAAATAATGTTAAAAAAGAAGACACAGAAACCCAATTCAGATTAACGGCATACAATGATCAAGGATCTACCGATTACTTTGTTGTACTTTCTACGAATGCTGAACCACAAGGTAAATAATGATTATAAAATATTATGAACATGTCTGATAAATTAGGGTTAAAGAGTTGGGACTGTGTAACGATTCTGAAAATAAGTATTTAAATCAAAAGAGCACGTATATTCAGAAGCACATTTTGTATTGAAAAATGACTTAAAATTTGCATTAACAATTATTTCAAAACATTTTCAGTTTTTAGCAAACTTTTTTTATGACTATTTCATTGGCTGTTTAGATGACTGAGCTCTCATGTCAATCGTTCGGGGATTCTTAATCCGGCAGAAGTATCTTTTATGTCCCGCCATATAGAAGATCATGGCGAAACATTCCCTGGGCTTACCTAGTCGAATAAAATGGAAACTTAATATATGTTTGGGGGAAAACCTAGACGGTCGGGAAAAGCGCTGACCATACTTTCCCTGTATGTGCCGTGGTCTCAAACGATGCATCTCTATAGTGCAAGAAATCCAAGGACCAAATAACAGGTTCTAGCGATTCTAGTCATTTTTCAACCGCTTCTTCCAGTTTATTAAGAAAATCTTGGCTTAATGTTTCAGAACATTGGTTATCACTTATCCTCCATTCTTTTATTTCACCCTTTTACAGAAAAAGTAGTGATAACGAAAAAGAATCCAGTGTAGACAAAATTTAATTAAATCATATACAGAAGAGCTCTTTTTAAAAACTAAGCATGTGAATACAATTTAGTCAAGCGAATAGAATCATGTCAACCTAGAAATTAACAGCCCCAATTTTTCAATGAAAATAATGTGTGATGTTTTGTTATAACTAATGTATAATTTTATTATTTTAGGATTGGAATTAGGTGTTGGTCCTATTATCGGAATCGTTGTCAGCATTTTATTAGTTCTTTTAATAATATTCCTTGTTATATACGCAAGAGCATCTGGACGATGGTGTTTTGGAGGTGAGTAACATTTTTTAAGCATGCTTTTTTATTTAAGTAGAATTAATTTATTAAATTAATATAAAAAAAAAATATATAATATTGTAATATTCTATTTATATGCAAGCAAAAGAACCCATTTCTCTGGAAGGACGCCAATAGATTTTAAGGTAACTTCGAATAGAAAATTTAAAAAATTGAAGCACATTTTTATATTTTGATTTAAGAAACTTATATAAAAAGTATTTTACTTAAAAGCCAAGAACCACGTAGACATAACAATTGATACGTTGGTAATTACATAGTTTAATCTCTTGCTTCATGTATGCACGTTTTTTGTTGAAAGTCAAATTAAATCAGAACTTGGTTTTGACTGTATGAGGAGAAATATTCTAATAAATTTAGGTATTGTGTTTTGCACGTTTTTTTCTATATTACTAACAAATTTTTATCATAAATTTCTGGTCCAATAATTTGATACTTAGAACTTTATCTGAAAATTTTAGCTGTGGTTTTAAGTAATTTTCTAAAATTTTCACTGTTATTTGTAATGATCTATCGAATTACCATCTTTCATCAAAACAAAGCTATTGAAAATACATTACATCTTGCTAATTATTTATTTTCTTATAATTAATTCCGCCTCTTTATCTGACTGTTGTACTTAGTCGGTAGTTTAATGTTTGGCGAAAGCATTGTTATTTATGAAATTTTTTCCATATATGTTAAAAATGATTGCAATGCGCTTGATTACGACTAACTGAGAAACGACTTTGTAGAACGGCTATTTTTCGGATCATATTAATTATTAATTTGAATTTGCTTACATAAAACATAGTGGGAAATAAAATCACAATAGTTGAAATAGATTTTCCTAAAAATTTAAGATCAGTCATCTTTTTTTAAATCGTACGCTAAATATTTCCATGTAAAACGGCCAAATTATTGGACTATTATTATTAGAAAGTAGAAAGGTTAAGTAAAAATATTTCAGTATAAACTCCATCATATTATCAGTAAACCCTTAATAATTTTCAATATTGGCTGTGTCCATATAGGATCTGTAAATGAGCAAATAATAGCACAGTTCTTGTAAATATATTATAAAAATAGCGTTCCATAATTTAGTATCACCAAAAATGCTTATATAGGCGCCGCTTATCCTCTGGTAGCTAAATAATATGCATATGCCATGAGAATTTTACTCAACAAAGTAAGCACACTCACAGCATTAAAATTGCACAATTGCAGATTCATTTTGTTTAGTTATTTGCCACTAAATTATCGGAAACAGAACACTTTTTTTCTTGTGCGTGGTAAAAAGAGTAAAGGGATCAATGAGGATAACTTTTCTAAAAATTAGGCGATAATAGTAATAGGTTTATTCAT